>VXBW01008309.1:17212-62327 GCA_013400375.1 Thinocorus orbignyianus | reverse complement strand
GGGGTGTCCAGCCATTCCATCCGTTTTCCCCCCAAACCCCTGCCGCAGCCCCCAGGTTGCGGAGGGGACCCGTAACCTACCTGGGGTTAGCTCTCAGCCGGAGCCGCCGGGAGAAGGGAAGGCACCGGGAGGATCGGGATTCGGGATGAGGATTCCTCCCTCCCCTGCAATTGTGCAACCTGAAGGCTGTGCTAGCGCAGGAGAAGCAGGAATGGGGAATTTGACCTAGAACTGGCAAAAACACAAGGAGGACTGAGAACTGAGAGGGGAGGAAAATGTTATTTTTCACAGTATTCTTTTAGTGGCACTCGCCAAAGGTCATTTTTTTGTAACCCAAAATATCCTGCACCAGAGTTAGAGTCACACATTTCTTTTAAGAAGCTGCAGTGGGAGATTCTCTGCCTTAGGGTGGGGTGATCCACGCAGACCCCACAGGTCCCTGCCCTCCCCAATCAAGTCATGGCACACTGCAGCTCCCAAGCAGGAGTCAGAGGCCCCCAGCTATGCCACCCCCCAAAACAAGGTGCAAAGAGGTCTTTGGGGTCCATCCCCAGTTTGATCCCAGATTGACTGCTGAGAACTAGAGCCTCATGGTCTAGTGATTCTGGCCATCTATTGCTTTTCCCTCAAGAAGTCATTTCCTAGCAGTTTGGGGTGGGGGCACACGCAGAGGTGCCCAGGTCAGATCCAATTTGCTATTGCCCAGGAGGAAATGGAGAAAAGCAAATTCTGCTTCTATTCCAGAGCCCACAGACAGCCCGATGAAGAGCTGTTTGGGCCCAGCAGGCACATTCAGGGTTAGCCCTTTCTGCTGTAATTCTGTTTTAATGGATGTCTGGGGATATTTAGCACAGAAGCTGCACCTTCTTTACAAGAAATGTAATGGCATGGTATGGTAATGCAGGATAATTTTCCTAAATGCTTCTATAAGAGCAGATCTCAGCTCTAACAGGGAACAAGGGAGAAAGCACGACCCAGAGATCCAGCCCCCTTGTGAAATACAACAGTCCCAGTGCTCAGAGAAGTTTGGTGGGTTTTTTTTTTAGTCAGTCCATTAACCAAGAGAGCGTGAAATAAATACTAGGCTAGACATCACTTTAATTGTTAATGGATTGATTTTGAAAGGCTGCAGGAAGGACAGCAGTAAATCAGTGCGAGAGAGTCTGGCTGGACAGTCCAGGAGCCTACAGGAGAGTGTTTGCAAATTCAGCTCTGCTCCTTTCTGCTGGCTCCCACCCCAAGAAATGCTCTTAGCTCTTCACATACTTCTTTTATGTCAATTCAGTGCAGCAAATACAGCATGTTCACCTATTTATCTTACTGAGGTGCTTGTTTTGACTCGACACAGCCTAGTGTTTTGGAATGACTACTATATAAGGGGATCAAGATTGCCACCTTGAACTACTGACAGCCAAGACATGTTTTGTGTCTGGGATAAAAAGTTTTCCAACAATTCTCCTCTTTCATCCGTCTGGTATCTTCACACTGTTCAGCCCTGTCCTCTTGCACAGGAAAAAGCCCAGGATCTTCATACTGCACCTTCAGCCCCAATCCTGATTTCACCCCAATCCAAATTCAACCATTAAGAGATCTGTCCTTCCAGGACATCTCATGGTATCTTACCTTCTGCTCTTCTCAGGATCCCTGGGATAAGAGGAGGACAGACAACCATCTCAGAAGCAGGAGATTTGCCCAATTTCTTCTTCATCAGAAGTCTTCATTGGGATCTATGCACTAGGACTGAGAAGGAAGGCTACCAAGATTTCATCTGCGTGACCCAAATGGACTCCTCCCAGCCTCTTTCTTGGAAAAACAGTTCACCTCTTCTGCTTGAGGGTTTCTATGCAAGCAGCAAGGTAACAAAAGCCAAAAAAGAACAAGCCAAAAATACAACCCTTCTTCCAGGCGCTGATTGCCCAGAAAGCATGCCTGAAGGCAGCAGATGACATACTATGAATAGATGCTGGGTGTACAAGAAAGTTTCCAGATCATCAACATGCAAGTCAAACACATTCATGCTGCAAGCACCTTTTTTCCCCCCACCTCAACCCCACTTTCTACTGAATATCCGCAAAATAAGATTCAAACCAAAAAGGTACAACTTTTTTTTAATTGGGTAAATAATTAGACTACCCATAAAAAAATAAAAATATGTTTGAAAATGAGCTTTGTGCATATTTGGGGTTTGGTTTTTTGCAAGTTTTCAGAAGCTTCTATTACAAAGAACCACAGCTGGGACCCAGGCAGGCTTGTTTTCAGCTTTATTAACAGATATATCTTGGATATATACTGGTCTTTCCCTAGATACCTGTTAGCCTATCTACCTCCAAACTCCTGGACCATCAGTACAGTCCATCCAGTTGTGGATGGAACAAACCTTATTTATTTCAAGCTAATCTAGTTCAAGTGCAAATAATTACATCTACGACTGTTTCAACCACATTAGCTTTACAGACACTGTTTCCAAAATGTGGAGAACTTTTTGCTGCTTTTGCAGAAAAGAGCCCACAGCCACCTGCATTTTATAATAGCAACAACCCACAGGTTTGGTTTTTTTACCTTTCCTTTCAGGAGGTGAAGTCATCTGCGTGTCAGAGTTGTTTTGCCACCTTTAAAACCGTTTGCCAATCTGTTTAATCAAGGCCATCATGAGCAGACAATTAATTTTGCAAGATGCGAAATCATTCCTCACACAGGGAATAAGTGCCTGGGCTGGCAAGGAGAGAGGGAGGAAGGCTAGGGAAGGAGGAGGAATGCAGAATGTGCTGGAAAGCAAAGGTTCAGAAATGCAGCCATCAGTCCTGGGATGACAGGCACCTGCCAACCACATGCCAAAGGCTAACGAATGCTGAATGTGCACCCCAGCCACTTTGGGGTGGCTCTTTGGGCATTAATGATCACACAGAAATTCAGCAACCAAGAGCAGGCACAGGCAGGGAGACATGCAGCCTCATGTCTCCCACCCCTGTCATAGAATCATAGGATGGTTGGAGTTGGAAGGGACCTTAAAGATCATCCAGTTCCAACCCCCTGCCCTGGGCAGGGACACCTCCCACCACATCAGGTTGCTCCAAGCCCCATCCAGCCTGGCCTTGAACCCCTCCAGGGATGGGGCAGCCACAGCTTCTCTGGACAACATCTTCCAGCATCTCACCATCCTCACAGGAAAGAATTTCTTCCTAATGCCTCGTCTAAATCTCCCCTTTTCCAATTTAAAACCATCATCCCTTGTCCTATCACTCCACTCCCTGACCAAAAGTCCCTCTCCAGCTCTCCTGGAGCTCCCTCCAGATACTGGAAGGATGCTATTAGGTGTCCCTGGAGCCTTCTCTTCTCCAGGCTGAACAGCCCCAGCTCTCTCAGCCTGTCCTCACAGCAGAGGTGCTCCATCCTTCTGATCATCTTGGTGGCCCTCCACTGGATCTGTTCCAACAGTTCAATGTCCTTTCTGTGTTGAGGATTCCAGAGCTGGACACAGGACTCCAGGTGGGATCTCAGGAGCGTAGAGTAGAGGAGGAGAATCACCTGCCGTGACCTGCTGGTCACGCTTCTTTTGATGCAGCCCAGGATGGGGTTGGCTTCCTGTGCTGCCAGCGTGCACTGCCAGCTCATGTTGAGCTTCTCATCCACACCATAAACGCTGAAAACACCTCTGGTTAATGCACACACCCTGCACCCATCAAAACCGGTGGCACTGGCAGCGCCTCAGCATTGCTGAACCCATTCATTTCAAGTATCATTAAACCAGGCTCGAGCTGCTTGTTGGGACGAGAAACAGATGCGACAAGCAGGTAGATGTGTTCTTTTGCTGTTAAGCATTTATGCAGAAAAGCACAAAAGGTCTTGTTTTCCTCATCAGCTGCTCACGCTTTTCAGTAGTCAGCTGTTGGCTGCTCAACCCCTTCCACCCAGATTCACCCCTCCAGCATTCCCTCCGGTTCCCCATTTCACCCTCTTCAGCCTTGGCCTTACAAGTGCTTCCCTGAGCTCTCTGCTCACTCTCCCCCAGCTTTTTGGTGTGAAATGTAAGTACAAGCCAAGGAAAGCCCATCAGTACCTGAGACTAGCCATGATCTGCCCAAGGCTGGCATTACCAGCAAGCACTGGGAGGTCCTTGAGCAGGTTTGGTCCCATCACTGGGCAGCACTGGGCAGACAGAGCAGCGCCAGCAGTCACTGCATCTTCCATGTGGTGTTCTTCTCTGGGAACAGGTTGCCCAGAGAAGTTGTGGCTGCTCCATCCCTGGAGGGGTTCAAGGCCAGGCTGGATGGGGCTTGGAGCAACCTGCTCTGGTGGGAGGTGTCCCTTCCCAGGGCAGGGGGGTTGGAACTTGATCTTGAAGGCCCCTTCCAACTCCAGACATTCTATGATATACCCTGTGCTACAACCAAAGGTAGAGCAAGAGCTCTTTTCCCGAGCTGGAAAACCTGCAAAACAGACAGGGAAAATTATATCTAGGATGGTCAAGCTCCAGAATAACACAGGAAAGTCACTGTTCAGTCCTGTTTCAGCTCCAGAAGAGCAAGAGATGTTGGGTTCAGCACATGAACACTGACTGCTTTACATAGTATCACAGATGTATGGCAAACAACTAGAGCAGGAAGTAATGAACGAAAAGTCACAACAAAATGAAAAAGAATTTGTCTCTTGAGCCCCAGAAGCCACTTCCCCAGAGTGGCCTCTACAAGGGGATCGAGAGGTTCTTCACAGAGATGGTGGTGACAAATTCTGTTCCTTGTGTGATGTTATCAATCACGTAACAACGCAAGGCGAGAGAGAGCCCAGAAGTGGATTATCTGCCCTCCATTGCCAACGGACTCATTCAATGAATGAGAAATAATGTCTATTAAGAAGGGGGATATTGGATTCTTCAATATTTCCAATAATACATATTCATTGCAGCTTCTCTATTTTCTCCATCAGACTCCTTTTAGAATGGCAGAAATTTCCACAGAACCTCTTTTGCAATGCCAGGCTTCAGAACAAAGAAAGAAAATCAGAGAAACTGTTCACAAGCAGCAGAAAGGGACCTGGGAACAAACTCCTGGGGAGGGGGGAAAGGTTCCTGCTGACTTCAGCTTGCACTGGAACACTGCTTAAAACCCAGACCCACTGAGAGGAACAGAGTCAGCAGGATGTCACAGATCACATGTATGTCCCCCACCCCCTTTCAAAGTGCCTCCACGAGCACTGAACTTCTCAGGGAGAACACATTTAGGGTGAGATCTCAGGATGCACCCGTCAGGGTGATGGTGAGGGTCCAGTCCAGACCACAGGTGACTGATGCCAGTAGAACCCATCTAACTCTCGGGCGAAGCCATAAATATGAGCCCAGACACTTGCACACAGCCCCTGGCTCAAGCCAGCAGAGAAAGGCAGCCGAGCTCATCCATCCCCATGGGACTAAAAGGCTGTTCCACCTGCCTGGGGCAGAGCAATGGGGTCAGGACCTGACTCCTCTGTGCCCTTGAAACCCAACGTTGCTGCTGGCTGGGTACCTCCCTGCCCTTTCCCAAGGCTGCAAGGAACAGATCCATAGGAACAGGCACATTATACTATAAAACAATCTCATGCAAGAGACAGTTGATCCCCTGGGACACCTAGCTCACCAAGCTGGAGTCAATTGATTCCTCCCTCTAGAATAGCAGGACAGCAAAACAAGTATAATTCACGCCTGTTTCAAGTAGAAACACTAAAGAAATCTCTCCACTTCTCTTCTAGACTTCTTTTTCCTTCCATTTGCCCTCCAGCTTCAAAAGCCAGGGAGTCACCACTCCAAGAAATACACCAGCTGCTGCTATTTTGCCCTGGGACCACCAAATGGGAGAGGAGAAAAGAAAAAAGAGGCATTTAGATCCCAGAATCTGAGCACGACCTCATGGGAAGAGTTGCTTCAGTTCTATTCCAGTCTCTCCCACGTTTCCACAGCTTGCTGATGCCCCTCGGTCACATCCAAAGGACAGCAGCCACCAAGATCAGAGGTCTCATACTCCAAGACTCTACAAAGGCCCATGGTAAAGAGAAGAACCACATCCACTTAATGCCAGGAGCCTCCTGCATTTTGAAGGCTAGCATGTGTGCTGGTGAGCCTGATCCTCACTGCTTACAAATAAACAGAGTGGATCATGTTTTCACCAAAAATTCATTTAGAACAAAATCCCTCAAGCTCTAACAGGAGAAAAAAGAAAGAAAGTACACTCTGCTACTCACCTCACTGATATTTTATTGTTTCCATCATTATTTGCAATTTTCCAGGGACTGATCATTTCAGGTGATTGTGGATGAGGCCATTAACACTCCTCTCTGCAACATTATACTCTTTTTAAAAGCCTTATTCCTCTTAGCATCTCAAACCCATCGACCTTAAAGTGAGCAAATCCCTCCACTCTCACAAGACAGAACCCTCTCCTTCTCCCCTGGTATCCTCTCAGCCAGGACACTGAATTTTTT
Organism: Thinocorus orbignyianus; assembly: GCA_013400375.1. Taxonomy (NCBI): domain Eukaryota; kingdom Metazoa; phylum Chordata; class Aves; order Ciconiiformes; family Thinocoridae; genus Thinocorus; species Thinocorus orbignyianus. The sequence continues at coordinate 55,877 of VXBW01008309.1, read as the reverse complement.
TCTTTATTTTTTTTTCTCACCATTTTGGGAGTGGGCACCCAGCACCCAGGGCTCACTACCTGAGGGTCCCCACAGCCCAGATGCTGGGAGAGGAAGGGTCTCTGATTTAGGGAAAGGAATGACAGTTGCATAGTTTACACAGGTTCTCAATAAGAAACAGAAGCAGCTGCTGAATTCAGACCCTCCAAGCTCCATCCCAGCACTTTAACCTCTTATCCCTTAGAGAGGAAAACTCCTCCGGTGCTCAGATGGCTGTTTTCACAGAAGTACCTCAAAGTAAGGAGCTGCTTATCACCTCTGCACTGAAGTCATTTTACATAGTGAACTGCTTTCTTGATCACGAATTCACTTCAAAAGAAAGTCAAGCACCAAGACGTTCAGTGTCCATTTTCTGTTTGCTTCCCTCTGAGCTTGCTTCCCCCAAAGAGGTGTCACTCAAGATCTTGCTGTTATTGGGATCAATAGCAGCTGATCCCTGATAACTTGCTTTTGGACAGCTTGTTTTCACAGTTTAAACCCACCTAAAATGAAAGAAAGTCAGCCTTCTCTAGCTCCATTTTCTAGCAAGAGGAAACAATAGATGTTTACTGAGAATTTCAAGCAACCATAGTGGGAAATTTATTCCCACCAGTTTTTCAAAGGCTTGAAAAGACTCCAGCCTTTAACAAATCTGTAGCTAGGAAGAGCCATCAGCTAGGTAGAGGCTACTTATGTAAATAATATGCAACAAGCTGCAGCTATGTAACATCTCCTCACATATGCTATTTATGCGGCTGTCATGCTCGCTCTGAAGATGTCATGCAAAGAGCCACCCATGCCAGAAGTGCCGCACACACGCTCCAGCTCCCCATAATTTTATGTAGAATTGAGAGTCAATGGCCCTACTGGGATAAGTTGGTTCCAGCAAAGCTGTGCTGCTTCACAGGAGCCAAAACCCAGGGCCTGAAGGCTTGACAGAATAGTAAGACGCTTCTAAATTTGCATTGTAGAGATGCCAGTGACTGCACCCAGCCACACCTGCCACAGGACAGTAGAGAGACACACATTGTGTGTGCAGAAGTGCACTGGTGACCCTGGGAAGGGCTCTCCAACATCCTGGACTGTTCAGCTGTCCCTCCTAGTTTGGGGAACTGTACCATTCCCCCACAAAAATAACATTCAACCTCTAGCAAGAGTCTTCCCAGCCTTACCTCAAGCTGAAGTTTGACCTAGAAGCTGCCTGACCCCACCAAGACTGATCTGCTTCTGCACAGCCCTCACTTCCCACACTCTCAAACCCCTTTCCTCTGCTCCACACAGCCCTTTTATCCTTCACCCACCCAACCCACATCACTTGTGCTCATCACAGCATGAAATTGTGTCACCTGGGGCTGCTCCTCACCATGGGATCTTCCAGCCTTAGCAGAGCTCATTGCACAAATGGTGCAGTGGTGGCTTGGGGGATGTGAGAGGTTTCCAGACCTGGTTTAGCAAAAGTCACGATGTTGGGTCTGAGTGTGTGTGACTGAGACAGGATTTTGGATGTGGAAAATTGTGTGAAAAGTCCCTGAAACACATATATCCTACTGTAACTTCTTTTTCGGAATGTGAAAAAATTGTATGAAAGGTCATTAACCCCACTGCAATTTTCACTGCTGGGCTTTCAGAAACACAAAAGGAACAAATTTGGGGCTGATATTTAAGCGTTTTCCAACCAGGAGGCATAAAGCTCCTTAGAGGTCCCCTGCTGATGGGGTAGCACAGCATCACCCTGCATCTAGTTGACTCGAGGGCTGGGATGAGGAGTAAATGAGGGCTGGGATGAGGAGTAAATGAGAGCTGGGAGATGGCTGGTGGCATGGGAATACCTTACTTCTGGTACTAAGGAGCACAGCATTGCTTCTTCATACAGATGTCCAACACCAGACTCTCAGGCATTCTTGCAAAGAGATTGGGACACTTTGGGGTGTACGTAAAGACCAAAATCACAACTCAAAGGGAATTGGGAACTCCAGCTAAAAGCCCTCCATGTGCCTGTGCATTATCCCAGATCAGGATTTGTCAGCCCAGCTCTGGTCCCTGTCATGGCTTGCTCCGTGCTTTCATGGGCAACCTGTGCAGGGTGAGCAGCTGCAGGACTGAAGGGCTGCCAGTGCTGAGCACGAACAAGACTCAAGGCCATGGTATAGGGGGTTAACTACCGAGTTAGGGGGTTGAGACAAGGGGTTAACAGCTGAGTAAGGGTCGTGTAGAAGGGAGAAGGCAGTTGCAAGATCCCTGCCTGTGCTCTGGGGTCATTTCTTTGACATAGGAGCTGGGGTGAGGGGAAACTCTGCCCCACTCAGACCTGTGCATGTGTGCCGAGCTGCAGGTTCACACTGGAAGAGGGACTAGAGGCAGCAGGAGGGATGGGAATGGTGCTTTGGAAATGTTCCTGGCAGTGGGAAGGGACGGACAACCCCCTGGCATTGCACCCAGCCTCCTAGCCTCAGTCAGGAGGTCACAAAAGGAGGTACCAAAGCTATGCCTAGTCAGAGACAAGGCACCCTCAGAGAGGTTTCATATCAGATGCTTCTCAGAAGCGAAAAGACTGAGATCTTCCTGAAGAGTGACTCACTGCAGAGATGGTCAGACCAATTGCTAACCATCACACATCTCAGAAGCCACCCTGCCTTGATCAGCAAGGTACAGCTGAACTTCAGCCCTCATCCTCTAATTCAGACACAGGGAGATGTTCCTGCCAGCCCTGTTCCCAGCTTAGTCCCAGTTTCTGAACCTCTCATCACTTCCCCCAAATTGCCCTCAAAACTATTTTGCTTCACATTATCTGCTTTTTCCCGACTTGCCCCTCCATCACCTTTGCTGAAGCAGTGTCGGGTTGAGGCCATCTCCAAGAGCAGCGTGAGCTCAGTGCTGGAGGCAGGATCTGCCAGCTACACATATCACAGAAATAAGGATTGACTTTTTACACCGTGCAGAAACCCAGACAGTGCTGCAAAAACTCTGCAAATACTCATTTACAAGACGGGTGGAGCGGGGAGAGATACCAGGAGCCTGGGGCTAAAATGTAGGAGGTGAGAGGAAAGGAGCATCCCAGAGAGGTAAAAATGTCTCAGCCTTGCTGAGTGTTGTTGCGATGCCAGAGGAGCTGCAGTTGGGAGAGCTCTCCAAACCGAGGGCATAGCCACCTGAAAGCAATGTCCCACCAGTAAAACCAGATGGATGAGGTCACCCAGCCCCAGTGGCTTTCCCACCCATCCCCTCGCCAGCACCAGTTACAGCCATGAGGATCCCCAGTCCTCTTCCCCGTTATGACATCTCCTGCTCAATTCACATCGCAGCCTCTCAAGGCATTTTCATTTGCTCTGCTCCAAGCAGTCCATCTCTAATACAAACCAGATCTGATTTCCCCTGGAAACCATCCCAGACTGCTGAGAAATTCTGATAGCATCCGCAAGCGCTAAAGCTTTCCGAGATCACGGACGTGCCCAGATATCATGTTGCTCAGATTTCAGCAACATCAAAGGGTAGAACAGCTGTGACACATGAAACAGGGAATTTTCACAACTTTTTGTGAAATTTACTATTAATGTGGGGGGTTTTTTTGCACTACCTGCAAGTGTCTCAGACTCAAGCCAGTAAGTAAGGGAGGGAGGTTTCCTATTCTTACAGCATCCTATGTAGGACAGGAAACCTATTGCCTCCCCAGGTGTCATCTACTCATCTGGGCACCAAACCTCCACATTTTGGAGTGATACGGTGGTGACAGAGCTGCCCTGGAGAACATAGAAACAGTCTTAGACACCAAATTCCTCTGGAATCTCACTGAATACATTCCTGAGGAAACCTGGGGAGACTTTTGCCACAGGTCTTTTATTTTTTATTATTACTATGTATGTCGTACACTTCCAGCTCCCTTCGCTGATCTGTGATTAGAGCTTTCTAGTTCTAACACAGCAGAAATGCTGAACAGGTCAGGTATAATCCTAGGAGCAATTTCCCAACACTCTCTGTCCCACAGCCTCAGAGCAGCCACCGTGTGCTGTCAGAGTTTTCACTGCACATCCATGTATCAGGACTGACTGTTCCAGAAAGATGTTACTGCTAGTTCTTTCCAGGGTTTCTCCATGGTTGAGGTTTGGTGCAGAGAGATAAAGTCCCCATTCTGCATTGAGAGGGTCAATCCATGTGAGAGGGTAGATTCAAGAGCAAAAGAAATCTCCCAGCCATTCCTGAAATAATACAAAGGAAAAAAAATCTGTCAAAAAATTATACAGCTCAGTTGAGATCTTATCTTTGTATGAGATCACCCTAAAGGCTGGAGCATCATCTTGTGCTATCAATTGGTTTTGTGAAAATCTGAATGACGGCTGAGGAAAGGGAAAAGCAAAAAGAAGGGAAATGGCATTTTGAATATTGCTCCTGGAGCTCAAGGGCAATTATACTTTTGGAGGTTTGGATTTGTGCTTTCCTGCAGGCTTTCATCTTTCAGATAAAATGGATTAGATTTTACAATATACTTGGAGTTGCTTCTACTAACTTTAAACTAGATACTAAAGCAGTTCAATGCCACAATCACCAAGGGTGGTTGTTAAATTTTGCCAAAGGATGCTTTTTACTGCCTCCTCATTGTGAATCGCAGAGTACAACAGTAAAATTTAAATGATTTAACAAGCCTGCCTTATCCCTGTCCTCCTTGCCCTTGTTTTCTTCACTTAAGCCTTCAGGTAGTGAGACATCACAGAGCAGCACCCACGCATTCCATTAAAAATCCCCAAACCTGCAAAATGGGCTAATTTGCACCTCCTGCCCAACACCTCCTGAGCTCTTTCATGGATTTGCAAATCCCATTGGAGCCAGCAGGTGATGCTGAAGCAGAAAACATGGAGATCACTCTGCCTCCTTATTAGGCTTTTATTTTCCTCCCATAAAATTCCTAAGTGAGAAAAATACTGTGATCTTGGTGAGGGATTTCGAATGTGTAGGATATAAATGATGACATGTAGCATATGGCTTTGTTCTCACAATCTAGTCAGCTCTTCAGTCCCAGCAAATACACATGGGCTTTCTCACACCTAGGACAGAGTGAGGACACCTGAGAGAAAACAGGGACACTTCTCCAGTGGAAAGTTAGTGGGATGTAAGCTTTCCTTGACCTGACCTTCTCGCCACACTTGCAAAGCCCTAAAGCTGCGCATTCCTGACCTTGCTGTGACATCCCCGGTGTGTGGCACTCACCACGTGTCCCCTTGCAGGTCTGCAGGTGTTGGAGGGGACGCTGCAAGAAGCAGCTGGGTTGGGAAAGGAGCCTCATGTTCAGCATCTTACTGACTTCTGCGAATGCAAGGGAGGGCAGTAAGTGACCCTGTCTAGAGCAAGAAGAGATGGCTTTTCCTTTTCCAGGGCATGTACCATCAGCAGGGAATGGGAGTCAAACTGATTTGCCAGTATCCCTGGCAGATCATCTTGATGGCCTTCCCTTGAAGCTGGAGCGTTGCACGGGTTAGCAGTGCTACCTCTCTGGCTTGTTTTTTGCTTTTTGTGCTTGGGTTAATTCCGCATCTAAATGTTTCAGCTGAGATCTCTGCCTGCGCGAGAGATCATGTTTATTAGATAAAAAGAGATAAAAAGAAAGAGAAATGGATACGTCATCACTAAATATCAGCAGAATCCTTTGTTGTTGCTGTTGCCAGTGTTCCCTGAGAGGAATAAATGCTGCACCATCCTTCTCCAGCACCCCACCACTGCACAAACCCCAATGCCTGCACAAACCCCTGCTCACTTCCCATCTCCAGCCAGCTGTGGACCACAGTCCCAGGCTCATCCTCCCCATTTCCACACCAGTTGATGCCCACCAGATGCTGCCAAGGGCCGAGGCAGTGGCACCAAACCCTGCAAACGTTCACGTAATTGGGGCAGACCCCATCCCAGAGCCCTACTTGTCATTCACCTTCTGTCACTGTCATCCCTGTGATGTGCAAAGCAGGAGGACCCCATGGACTAAACGGCTTTCACCTTCTAGGCTTGGTCTTCTGATGTAGCCCCAGAAGGGATAACTCATTTTATTCCCCTGACCATTCCTCGGCTTTTCCCTTAACTGGCAGCTCAAGCGTGTGATATGTGCTAATTCTGTTCAGACAAAATCTAAAAATCAAATCAGTAGCTTTACCAGAAACATTAAACTGTGGAGGAAAGACACTTGATAGGCAGCCTCCACTCCAGGGGATGGGAAATGCAAAAGATTTTCCTGACAGGCAATGACATTTCCAAGTGTTGCCAAACTTCAGTAGCTGAAGAGGAAACAATAATCTTCAGTATTTCAAGGGAAGAGTTTGACACCATCAGTCCTGCCCCACTCGCCATGGGGACCAAGACAACGAGGAGAGCATGGAAGTGGACACCAGCAAACTGGCCAGTGGCTCCACAACAGCCCAGTTTCTGTGTGAGCTGGAAACTGGGGGCTGCAGAACGTGGATCTGAGCGTGCAAAGGTTGTGCACAGCAGTGGGCGTGCAGAGGGTACGTGCACACACATTTTCATCCATCCCGCTGGGTCTGATGGAATCTCACAGGGGATCTTCATCTCCCTGCATCCCTCATTGCTTTGCCCGCACAAATCCCATACATCCTCTGCTGAGGAAGTTCACTGCTGTATTTTCACATAAAACTAACAGTAAGAGGTCTATAGGATGCCTTTATTTCCAGCACGGAAATCTACTGGGCTTAGAAGTTTTGCTTGATGAATATTTTGGTAAAGATTTTAGTTCCTTTTATTTTCCCTCCCCTGAGGTTTTAGTTCAGTTGATGTGCACTGATTTCCCTGAAAGTACATGCATCCCAGGCATCCAAGGAGAACAAAGAAAGACCATGAGTTCTAAGCAAACTTTCATATCTCCTTTTAATTCCTAACTCAATCCTAGACGAATTTCACCCAAATTTTCCTGCGGTTTCAGTCAACTTTGCACGGCATTTTTCCCAGAAACAATCGATGCCACTAACATTTTCTTGAAAGCTCCAGCTAAAGTAAGAGCCATACCCTGGGTAAGAGACATGGTGACCTTGATGGAAAATAAACAAAAGAAATGTGAAATAGAAATGCTCAGTCCTCCGCAGCATCCTCCCATGACATCGGCTACTTCAGCTGCAGAAAATGTCACCTCTGGCAACCAGATGGCATGATTGAAAATTAATTTCTAGGAATAAGGAAGAAACAAAGAACAAAAGAAAAATATTTGCTTTCGTTCTAAGAAATACCAGGTGCAGCTACCATCCTCAAGGAGAGTGTCAAAAAAAATAATTTCCTTGTTATCTGGGGGGTTGTTGGGCTTTTTTGCTCTCTAACAAGATGCAGCAAAACCTAATGAGGGAAGGAGAGGGGGCACCTGAAGCCCTTCGGAGCCTGCCTGTGCCCAGGCGATACAGGGAAGGGCTCTTGGGATCCAGCTGGGAATTCAGGAGTGCTGGAACTGCTCACGGCAGCTGCAGGAGCCGGCAGTAAACACATGCCACTATAAACATGAGCTCTGCTGGGGCTGCTGTAAGTACACACAGTAACCATGGCCAGCTTCTTTCCCCTGCAAGTCTACGTTCATCCATCTCCTAACCTGCTTGAAGTCCAGCATCTGTTTTGGCCAGAAGCGTTCCCTCTCCTCCTCCGTGCAGGTCTGCCCCAGCACCATCCTCTTCCTCCTGCCCCAGAATGACACAAGGACCTTTTCCATCCTCAGCAATCCCCTTGCCATTGCCGAGCCTCCATCTTGGATGGAGTAAAGCAGCAGGCAGACCTCAGCTTCATCACAGCCCTAGACGATGGGGTATATTCAAAAAGCACAGGAAAGCATTTAGAAAGTCACATTTCTCCATTCCCAGGTCATTCTTCAGGCTGTGGATCAGTGCAGGGAGCACGGACTGTGCCCTCCACAGCTCCAAGCAGCACCTTCAGAAGGGTGCAGACCCCAGCAGACACCAAATGAAGCCTGTTTCCTGCTGTTGCAGACCTTCATGTCTGCGATGAAATACAATCCTGTAGGTGCAGCAAAAGCCCCAGGACCATCAGGATCCAGAGGACCCTCTGTGTGTCTACCAGCCGTGCACAACTGCCAGCCCTCTCGCTGGGTCAACCGTCTGGACATCCCTAAGCCCACAGCAAGAAGCTGGCTTGGTCCAAGACTTGGAGCCCCCTTTAAATTTTTGCAAAAGCAGAACCCAGCATCACCCAGTGCCTTTGCACGGGCCACAAAGGAGCAAGCAAAGACTCATCACTCACCCATGTTGTCTTAGACACAATGAGGGACCTTGGGATGTACCCACTGGTGGCCCCATTCATCAGCTCTGACTTACTGCCCTGGGGGCTCTCTTCCCCTCAGAGAAGAGCAGGGCTGCGACTCTACCAAGGGATCCAGCCAGGGATGAAGACACCCGAGATCATTCCTCCTGGGATCACCCATTACTCGCAGCCCTGCCGAAGGACATCTCCGAGCTCTTCCCAGCCCAGCTGAGCAGCTGCTGGTTGCATTCAGTTTGTTATCCATCCCCTCAAGGGCGTTCTGCACTTGAAATGTGCTACATGTCTTTTCTCCCCGGTTAACTCCTGGTTTTGTCTTTTATGTGTAAAGTGAATCTCGCTCAGCTCTGAATCACAGACCCACGCTTCCCTTCTCCAAACTCCTGTCTTTCACAAGGCGAGCACACATGTCTCAAGGTTGTTCTTCAGATCGTGTGCTTACACACCTTTGAGCTGACTAGTTAGATGGGCTGTTTGGAGGATTTCGTCCTTAGATGTTAGCATGCAGCTGCATAAATACAGCTCCTTATTTTTCTTTTTTTAACGGGAAAACATTCATGTCTGAGGACAGCTGCTGGCCCTATGACTGACCCATTTTGAGAGTACAGCTGTATTTTTCTGGCCCGTCTTCCTTCTGCTTCCTCATGTAGTATTTGTTTCCTGAGAGAAAACAACAGATCAATTTCGCCTCATTATGTTCACTGCACATTTTTAGAGATTTCTTACAGAATTCACTGCACTGTTCCACCCTGTTTATCTGAAAGGTTGCAGGAACTTGAAGCATCATTAGATCCTTGACAAGAATTATTTTTGCCTGCAATTTACCATCCCTGCTTGGAGAAAAGCCTGAAATCAAAGGCAGATGAGCTGCCCTGGAGCTCGTTAGCAGCATGAGGCTATGCCCTTTGTATAGATCACATCAAGAGCTCACTGAGGGCTTCCCAAACCTCTTGATGTTTTGTGAAGGAAACCCCCACCCCCAAGCCCTGCTACAGGACAGTCCTCGCTTTGCTGCCCTCACTCTGCTCCCAGACCACGTGTCCCAGCTCATACACAGCAGCTTCTTTTCAACACCCAAATCCTGGTGGAAAAAAATCTTTTCTTCACCTCTTAATACATGTTTACTCCATATTCTACATCAAAGCTTCCCAAATCCAACTAGATAGGAGCATGGCCAATGCCATTGCTGGAAAAAATGGCGTGTATTTTTGCCATTGATTCCTTGCGTTCTCCCAATCTGTTCCCTTTAGCTTCATTTTCAAACACTTTGAGGCACAACCCAGTGTTTGGGTTGGATCTGTGCAGCATCTACCACAATGTGGCCCGTGACTGCTCTCCTGGATGCTGCCACTGCACAACAAGTGCTGGGAGATGTATCCCACCACTCTGGTTGCAACCATCACTTCACCCTTCTGACGCCACAAAGGAGGGGGAAGAGTTCAAAAAACATGACAGTTTATAGTTTTTTTCGACTTGGCCAGAGAAAAGCACTAAATCAAGTTTCCCTTTACTTTGTAGTATGTTCTTAAAAGAGAGCACTCAGGCATTAAATCACTGGCTACCATGGACTGAAATCTCTCTTTGTTCCCTTGGAAGAAGTGACCTTAAAGGACTTGTTCATCGATTCACCTCTAATATCGCTGGGCTGCTGCCAAAATAGCATTTAACCTGAAATCACGTCTTACCAGGCAGAAGTTGAGCCAAACAACTTTCTTCATGTTACATCATCACAGCCTTTGGCTTGAGAAAATAATTTAAAAACCCCTAGAAGTCCACAGAAATGTCACAAGTGTTTGGTTGCACACCCAGAGGGGTCAATGCCTGCATCCCGGTCCTGGCTGCACCTGGGACATGTCACTTCCCTTTCCCCCCATATCTTGCTCTCCCCATCTTCACAGTAGAGATGCAAAAGGCTTCTCTACCCTCTAAAGACAGTGAAGAAACAATTAGACAAGGTCTTTGGTCACCAGCCAATGGACACATCTTATTGCTATGTTTATGTGTCAAGAGCAGCTCTTCAGCATGGAATCATGGAGCAGCAGGTGACCAGGATGCTCCACAGGGCCAACTCCAGCCTGGTGGGAGAGGTTAGCTCCGGGCTCTGAGCACCACCAGGGTGGCAGGATCCTCTCTCGGCCATCTCTCCCAGCGGGAATGACTCAACCAGCAAGACCCAAGTGACAGCAGTTTTGTCCAATGGATGCAAATGAGATGCAGTACTCATCCCGGGAGCAGGCCATACTGGGGGATCGTGCCCTGAGGGCAGCAGTCACCTAGCAACTCCAAGAGGCTCTGCCTGTGCTCATCGACTCTCCTGGCGTATCTTTCACAGCAGCGTTGTGTCCTTTCAAGTGAATGTTAGGAACAAAGTAGAAACATGAGAAGAATGCATAGCTTGGGTCCTCTTTTGGGGTGAATTTGTGGTTCTCCTTGGGCTTCACGGCTTGCTGGTGGGTTATTGCTAATAGGCAGGGTGATGATGCAAGGAAGAGTGAGGCTTGGGCAGCATCACTTTGTGCTTCCAATGGCCCACAGCTGGAAGCAGTCCTGGAAGAAGGCACAATGTACCAGGATTGAGCGTCCTTTTGCAGAGTCAGTGACGCCCTGCAGAGAACCTTCAGGTTTGGTTGATGTGGCCTACAGGATTGCTGCGGAGCGACTCTTTGCCAGGGAGGGGGGTGACAAGCCAAGGGGGAACAGTTTTAAATTGGAAGAGGGGAGATTTAGATGAGATATTAGGAAGAAATTCTTGGCTGTGAGGGTGGTGAGGCACTGGAACAAGTTGCCCAGAGAAGCTGTGGCTGCCCCATCCCTGGAGGGGTTCAAGGCCAGGCTGGATGGGGTTTGGAGCAACCTGGTGTGGTGGGAGGTGTCCCTGCCCAGGGCAGAGGGGTGGAATGAGATGATCTTTAAGGTCCCTTCCAAGCCAAACCATCCTATGACTCTATGAGTTGTGTGTGCCAGGAGAGGACCATCAACACTGCAGGGCTGGGGGCAAGGGTAAGTGACCCCCGTGGCAAAGCACAGGCTGTCCAGAACAGCCCTGGCTGAGGGGACAGAGGACTTTATTCCACATGTCTCAGTCCCAAGGGAGCCACAGGGCTGGCTGGGCAGGGCTGCTCCAGCAGCTCTTTTCTTTCAACACACAAACAGTGTCCTTGAGGTGTCAGAGAACAGATGGTGAGAGGAAAAGCAAAGGCAAACACCTCATTCATCTGAACCTGTCTCACTCCAGGCAGCAGTTTCCCAGCTCTGATTCAAGTCCAAAGATTTCCTGATGCACCAGACCCCTGGCAATTTCAGTGGACTCTTTGGTCTACACAGAGCCCTTAGCATCTTTGGTAAGGCAGAAAAGGGAAGAAAAAAAGAGTTCAATTCTATGACAAATAGCACAGCAAGAGGCTTTTTGTCCTGAAACACAATGGACAGTCCTGGACCTGATGGAGCCCTCATCACTGGCAATCCCCCAGCAAAGCTCCCACTGTGGGACCCCACATCCCCCCAGCCCTGGCAGCTCCTGGCTCCCACCACCATTTCACTGCGTCTCCTCTGGTGGCTCAATGCGAATGCCATGTGAAAATATGTCAAACGTTTTGCAAAATGTTAGGCATATTAGAGTTACCTAATAACCATGACTAAGCTAATGAATTCAGACTTTTTTCTAAAGACCCGTGTTTCATAAAACCATTAGTTTTATGCCTAGCCTTTAATTCTTTATCGTTTGAATTCCCTTTCACCTCTGCCATTATTTCGTCCAGGATTACCAGCTTGTAGCTATCTGTGACATAATGACAGCCTTTTTAACACATAAACTAGCCCTTTCCCTGCTTTTGCTGTTGTTGATTAAAAATGAACATCTGCAGACCTCAATCTTCTGAGACTCTCAGATGCAAGTTATATGGACACTGATTTCTAAGTGCACCCCCTGACAACACAGATATAATTTACTACCCTGCTGATTAGAGAAAGATTTTATCTCCCATTAGGGAGATAAAGCACTTCGCTTTGTCTTTCCAAAAAACAACAAGAAATACTGACCAGATATCATTGCGCTGATTGAACCGTGTCATCCACTGATGAACCCACCAACTGGCACTATTATTTTTTTCCCCCGTGTTTAAAGATATTCAAAGTTTTTTGTCCTTACTCTTGACAGCCACAGATTTTTAATAATTATCCCTCCTTGGCTGGCTAAGCTTCATAATTTCTGATACACATCATTTGGTATCTAGTTCCTTTTTTCAAACTACTGCTTTGTTCTTTTTTTTTTTTTTTCCAATATCTGCTCTGACTTGGCTCCTGAATCTTGGAGATCCTTGAGGCAAAGCCAACATTTCTTTATGATGAAATCCAGGGGCTAGTCCACGCGAAGGTCTCTGCTGAAAATTTCCCAACGCTCATTAAACCTTTTCTGCCTGTATTTTAGCTCACAGACAATTCAATGCTCAGTTTTCCCCAGCTCTGGAGAGTTGGCCCTTTAGAAGCTGCTGTAGGACCGTATGGCCATAAACAATGATGATACTGATGAAAATGCCCTTTGTCAGCCCATATTGGACGTAATCAGGCTCCGATCCCCAGTTCCTAGGCAACCACAAAATTCCTGTCCAGCAACCAGCTCCAGAATAGGCTTGGGGTTTGTTTTGGTCAAAATACTTCTTGTGTTAGAAAATTATTAGCTATCATTATAAGAAACCCTCACAGCGTTTTAATTGCTGGCTGCACAGGACTTCCAACAGAAGTTACCCTTAGTGGCCCCCGAATGACAGTGGTTTGCTTCCTGCAGATCACCAGCTGGAAGAGCAGAGCCCAGGCTGATTGGTGGTGCAGCATCTCCTTGGGAAAGGACCCCCCCTTCCACCTCCCTGGGGTTTGTTAGTTAAGGCACTCCCCCACATTCACTCTTCATTCCTCCTGCACAAAGCAAGAGATCCCACAGAACGACAGGTAAAAGCAAGCCCTGCTCTTGGGGATGGCAATTTCCCTTCCCAGGAAGGTGATTCCCAAATTTTCAGCTTTCCAGCATTTTCTATCTCATTTCTGAGCAAGCAGTTGTTTATAGGAGTTGGGTCTCTCTAGCTTTCTCTTCCTATTGCCTGTCTTAAGACACCTCTAATTTCACCCCCGGGGCAGAAATTCAATCTCAGTAAGGATTTTTTGGTGCAAAATAACATTCTCTCTCCAAAGGATATATTATTTTTTCTTCAATTTATAAACAAGTGAATTAGAATCATCCTTTTCCGTGATTTCTTGAGGTCCTAACCAGTCTGGAGATCTCAGGCAACTTGAAAGCAGCGAAGAAGTCTCACAAGAGCAGGAAAGAGCTCTCTGCAGCAAGAGATGAAAGAGTCAATGCACACAACCAACCTCTCAGCACGTTTCAAAGGACCTGCAAAGGAACTGAGTGTCAGCAGCCAGCCATCAGGTTGAAACGGAGATCACGGGGAGAGTTTATCGTCTAAGTCTGCTCTCAGATCCCAGCAGGGCCCCAGGAAAATGATGTCCTGAAACAGAAAGGGTCCAGACACAGTAGTCAACTGAAAAACTGCACCACAGCTGCCAGTAGCCACTGTGTCAAGTCTCCTTCATGACCTCTGTAGAGGGCACATGGACATCACAGTGCTGATGACCAGCAGGAACATCCCACAGCCACCCACAACAAGCAAACATCAAACCAACCTCCCTCTCCCTCTGTCCTCAAGGTCTTCTAGGCCTCAGTTTTAGGGTAATCATCCACGCTGCAGGCTGAGCTCACTCCTAGTCTTCAGCACACCTAAGGTTCTCCCTAAATCTCCTGTCCTTACTTCCATCTCCTTCCTCCAATATAACGGGATCTCCCAGAACTTGCTGGATTATAATTCAATGCTCTGAAAGGTCCCTTCCAACCTAGACAATTCTGTAATTCTGTGACCATGAGCATCATCCCCAATGAGCAACGGATTGGGAAGCTCAGTTCATGCTTGTCTCTCTCTGTTGTCTTCATCTGGGGGGCGAGGGAGACCACCATACAAGAACATTTCATATGACAGCTAGTGACATACCTGCTTTCAGAGCAACAGAGCCAGTCTTTTGGCTGTGTGAAATGCAAAGCCTTTGCATGTCCAGGCATTACTGTTGTAAGTGAATAGAAGATTTAATCCATTTTTCCTTTGGGAAAAGGGCTTTTTCAGCCCAGCAGGCAAAAAGCAAGAGACAGCATCTCTGTTAAAACCCCCACTGAATCAAAACTCAGCTTTTCCTGGGGTGTTCCAGGTAGGTGACAACTCCTGGAGTCCCTCTCACCTGAGACACCCAGTAGCTTTGTTTACTTATTAAAGGATTCAGCTTCAAAGGTGGGGATTTAAAGATTTTTCTGCAACACCTCAGAGCACTTCCCAGCTGTTAGAGCCACGTTTCCCCTAGAGCAGCGAGTCTGGAAGGCAAAAGCCAGTGTGCAATACCCTGAATTCAGCACAATGTTATTTATCTAAGCAGAAAGCAATAATAACACAGCAGAGATTCCATTTCCTTTCAGCACATAAGAACTCCACCGAGCAAAGGTGAGATTAAATAATACAATAGACAGAAAGAGAGCAAGGCAAAGGAAGGTTTTCAAGTTCCTTCCCTCTGCCAGGAGTTATGAAAAGCTTACAGGAGCCTTCAGATCTAAAGCTCCCTGGATATCTTCAGCCTCTTAACGAAGATGGCCCAAATACTCTCCATACAGACTCACCACCTGCCTTCCAAGGCAGCTCCACAGGACCCTACTCCAGAGCTAATAGAAGATAATATGGACTGGTTTGGGTTTTGTCACTCAAACCATCATTCCAGCTCCTTCATTATACTGCAAATTTGCCTTTTTTCTTTTTTTTCTCTTTCATATGTCAAGGAAAAGGCACTGCTTATTTCTGGAGGACAATGAGCAGCGTAAAGGAATCCAAATTCCTGATGCTGTTCCCAGCAAAACATAATGGGTGTGCTGGCATGAGCTTTGTGGACACAGCACGGGGCCCTGGGACCTCAGCTCAGTGAAGCTCTTAGATGCCAGCTGAAGTCCATCCTTATCCAGGGAAAAAAAAAAATTAAAAATAGGTGAGATTTAAGCATGTGCTTAAGTAAATGCATTCAAGTTTTGCCAGACAGGGTGGGCAGCTGAGCCCACCCAGAGCTGACAAACTGCAAAGCAACTGATGCTCAGAGAAGTGGAAGGAATACACAAGCAAGATGCACAGAAGGAGGAGTGACATCTTGGCACTTCATTGCAATCAAAAAAGCTGGGTTTTGGCTGTGCCTCGTGGCTTTACTTTCAGCCAATACAACATAAAAATGCCATCCCTCCTGTGGAAGTGACTGCAAGAACCCATCCGTCTCATTTGAAGCCGAAATGCTCCTTATCACCAAAGACTTCTTGAGATCCGAACGTGAGCCAAGGACTGCAATGAAATGTAGGACTTAATTATGTCTGACAAAGCAAATCAATTAAAGGCTGTTTCACATCTGTGTCATTTGACTGAGGCTTCAGCTTTATCATCCCTGCTCTTCTCCCTTGCAGAAATTGAATATTTATGGCCAGGAATTAGGTCAAAGCCCAGGAACGGATAAATGTTTGCTGCTCTGTGCAGAAGACAAGGAAAGTTTCAGATTGCTAAACATGAAGCAAAACCCACTATAGTTCTCAAACTGGTCAGATAAAGCTTCCACCTGTAAATCCTCCCCCAAGCATGTCCTGTATCTGGGCAGCCTGAGCTCCACAGAGGCAGTGGGACCGGACCAGAAGGTGCACAGAGTAAGGCTGTTCGATCCACAGAGCCAGAGCCCTTGCCCATCTTTGTGTATCTCATTTAATTTCTCTGACATCCATCACATTGGCTTTTAAAACTGGTGTTAGAAAGGGGCCCTTTCAGAAGAGCTCAGATACTCTGCAATTCACTGGTTTTTAAGTGCTCAGCTTCAGACTTCAAGGATCGCTGCTGGAAGCACAGATTTGGGAAGCAACGTTCTTATGGCAAAGCTTTTTCCTGTTTGCGTGCAATGAAATCCCTCTGCTCTCATCTCTCCATCCTTCCAGTCTCCTCCTGAGACTTCCTTCTTTCTCTTCAACACCCTTAACCCTCGTCATCCACCCAAAGGAATCAGAAATTGCACAATTTAATACCAAAATATTTTCCAGGCAGGGCTACAAGCCCCAGAACAACCAGACTTAGCTTGATCGTCCGAGTCAGGTAAATCTCATGTGCCCCAACCACCTGCACTGTGTTGCAGGAATCAAGATCACATCTGCACAGCCCTCGACGGTATCACTACACCTTCCAAATCCACCTGCAATTGCCTTGTGTTCAGCATCCACATCTCCCAAGTTACTTTGAAAAACTCAGGGGCAAAAAGTGAAAACACAACAGTTTTCTTTCTGGTGACTGGTAGCAGTTCTTTCCCCCTCCACTAAAGGTAAGGTCTGAAATAAATTGGGCAGAATCCTTTTAAGTGAATTTATTGAAATGTAATATATACCCTATTACTTCTTACACCATTCAGGGACTGTCTTTCTTACAGACTTTCCCTTGACACTTTAATATTTATATCTATATTAAACTATTCACACTGCTTTCAAGGCATCTTCTACCATCATTCAATCTTTAATAACTTCCCTGCAACAAAGCTCTTTCCTGTAGACTTTTTAATCCTACAGCGAGACCTTCAGTGCAAGGGACTAAAAGCTGACACTAAAAGCTGAAGTTTGGACCCAGAAATCCAGCAGGATGGATTCTCATGCTCCAAAGGAACTTGAAGACCCACCATAGACATGGATCAGACCTCAAATCCCATTCTGCCTTCTGGCTTTTATCTTCTCTGAGAAGCTGATGGGATAAAACTTTTTGGTTGCGACGTTACCAAAGGACTCTCCAAGCTCAGGGCTTGGCTGGGCAGTATTTTGGAGGAAAAAGTGTTGGACCAGCTCATGGATGTCGGTGGTTACTCCAAGGGAAAAGAGAACAGGATCTGGCAAACCCTCAGCCCTCGCAGGACTCATGATATCAGGGATGCGCAGTGCCCATCACCTCTCACCATTAAATTCACCTTGGAGACAATAAATAACAAGGTATGTAAAGCAACATCCTTTCAACAAGTGTCCCAAAAGCCCAGCTAAGATCAGGTGGGTATTTCCTGTCTTGGAGTGTTTGTAATGGACAGAAGACAGGAATCAATCGAAGGCATCTCCTTGCTGAGGTTATTTTTTCACATTACAAAAGGAAAAAACAACTACTTAAACCTAAGAAAAACTACTTTTGTGAATAAATCCCAAATTAAATTAGCGCTTGATCCTTCTAGAGCCACCCACAAAGGCAGGAAAAGAATCCATTGTTTGCACGGCTTTAATTCCAACTTCTCTGGAGCTGCGGTCACCCTTTATAAATCACAAATGGTCTCTATGTTACGCAGGGAGATAAAAGCTTTGTTGACTGGTATTAGCTCTCTCTTCCTTTTGAAACAGTAAGCCCAAAGATAAACAGAAACCTTTTACTCCCCTCTGGCAATAACCACAGCCGTGTCCCGAGGAGAGGGCCAGCCCACAGCCACTGAGCATCACACCAAGGTCAGAGGGGAACAAATGCTCTGGGCACTCAGAGATGGGCACTTCACAGCTGCCTCTTGCATTTCCCACCACCTGCTCTAAAGCACATCTATTCTGTAATATTTTCAAACATTATATTTCCTAGTAAATAGCTCAGCTCACTGCCAAAGAAAGAAAGGGTTGGGGGTAAATAGAAATGCCCCCACTGTTGGCCCCGGAGCCACCGGGGTAAACCTAAGCCTCTTCCCAGGCTGCTGGTAGATGATGGCCAACAGCCTGATTGCTGGATTGAGTTTGGAGGGGGTTTTTTTTGATTATTATTTTAAGAGCTTTCCATTCCCACTCATCTTTTCATTCCTGATGCTCCTGGAGCAAAGGGTCCCAAGGGGGACACATCATCCCTGAGATTCCCATTTCCATCAAGGTCTCACTGCATCACAAATTCTTGGGGTGCTGGACTCCCACCAGTAGCTCCTGGGGACATCCTCTGATTTAGCAGGTGGAAATGGCAAAGCAGGGCACAAGCCACGACTCTGCAATTACTCACAGCACAAAAAGAACAGTACAGACCCATTTTGCAGCACTTTTTCTTTCCATACAAGAACAGTCCAGCAAAGCCTTTTCAGACCTGCAACGTGAATACTGGCACAGTCAGAACAGGCAGGGACCGAGGTTTTATTCACATTCAAGATAATTCAATAATAAAACAAGTCATCAAGAGAGACAGCATATTCATGAACACTTGATGCTTCTAAAACCAGATTAGATGTCTTACAAAACAAATACCTTAGTTCCATCAAAATGAGTGAACTCTTCCATTAGTGATGTTGACTCTGATTCCACTCTCTTCCAGCATATTCCCTCCCCAGAGCAGAATCCAGGGTTGGCACAGGGCTGGGAATAATTTCACCTGGAAATGGGGCAAAGACAGCATCAGACCAGCAAATGATGCCTCAGCTTCCACAGCATCCCAAACCTGGGAAATTCTTTCTGCTGCAGAAATCCTCAGGTATCTGTCTTTCATCAGAGCCTGTCCAGGGGCCAAAAGTCATCGGAATATATCAGCCCCCCACCTCCACCGACTAAATGCTCAACTCTTCCCTCCAGGTTGTGAGGCTCGTTTAATACCATGAGCCGTCCATCACCTTCACAATCCCTCTCCCCACAGGTCTTCATATCAGAGAAATTTCAGCCAGAGCCACGCAGAAGTGATCCTCCTGCTGGAATAATTATGTCTGTGTTGAGCTAATTCGTCTCCTAAAGATCCCTGGCAGACACCAAGCAAAGGCAACGCAGCGTGTTTCATCACCCACTGGACAGGGCTTGCACTAAAGAAAGCCCAGCACTGACAGCATCACTCTCTCCCTTTCCCGTGTGTTTCTCCCTCCATTTATTACTTTATTTTTAAGTGCCAAATGGAGCAGGATTTTATTTGCAGGCAGGAGCTTTTCTGACAGCCCTGCCAGTCAGAGTGAGCCAGGCTGCAGCCAAGGAGGCAAAGAGATGTGAGCAAGCAATGGCTCGTTTCAGGCCACCAGCCCTGGGGACAAGGGCAGGTCCCCAATTCGGGTCCTTTGGTGCCCGCTCAGCTGGTGGAGCCACTCCAAGGAGCATCAGGCTGGAACATTTGCACAAGTTGATGGTGCCATCAGTTTGAGGACCTGCTCTACACACTCAATCGCTCCTTAACACACAGCACTTCACCAGCCTCAGCTGAAACGAGAACCACGACCTCCAGGATATTAAGTTCCTGGAAGTTTTGCAAAAATAGGGATTTGGATAGAGGAGGAAGCCTCCACTAATATGCACCACCAAATGGGAGCTCAGCCCCCATCATTAGACACAAGTGAATCAACAAAGGTGAGAAATGCTGCAAACATCCCAGGGGTGGCAGGCAGAGCTGAGACCCCCAGCTCCATGGAGATGATGTCCCCTCAGCCCTGCTGTCCCCTGACACCCCCGTTTTACACCCACCTTGCTCCTCCTTGAGGCTTTCTGTGAATGATCTAAGGAAAGAGCAGCAGCAGCTGATTAATGAGCTGATCCTACGGAGGAGCTACTAAAACCAGTTACACCAGGAAGGAACTGGAAGGGGGAAAGTAAAGGCAGAGATTGGGTTTATTTTTTCCCCTCCTTTTTCAAGCGTATACCAGCAATAAGGTGTGCCTACTTTATTTGTGCCAACAGTAAGTGAACACTCAGGAAATACAAGCAGGAATGGTTGGCCTTTTTCAAGCTCAGAACTAGGTCTCTTTCATATCACTAGAAATCTTTCAAGGGAAAAAAAAAAACAATTTTTCCCCCTCTATTCATCTCCCTATTGTGGCGTTTCCCACTCATTGTAATTTACAGCTCTCTCCATCCCAGCAGGGTTGAAAATTAGCTCTGCCACCTTGCCTGTCCAAAAGCACTGTACAGCTGGTAGCAACACCAATTGCCTGATTTTCTTCAATAGTTAAACTCCTCTGCCAAGAGGAATATAAATCCATTTGTAGCCACGCTGCCTATGTATTTTATTACTTCATGTACTTTTCTGTCCTTGTCTTGCAGTTGGTTCCTAACTGGTGGTGCTGCCTCCCGCAAGAAGTGCTCCACAGCTTTGTGAAGACACAGAGTGGGGAAAAATACGGTGTGAAAAGGGTTAGACTATGAAAAAGAACCTCCAGGGAGAGGATTTCCTCCTTGAGGGTCATCTGGAAGATCCCAGGATGAGCTGGGATCGTTGACCCTACAATAAAATATCCAGGAGGAATAAAAAAGGAAAAAATGTGGCAAGGAGGAATCAAATAACCACTGGAACCAGAATGCTTCTATTTCAGGCTCCTTCCTGCTCCCAAAGCCATCAGACACCCCTCTGAAGCCAGAAGCATTGCACACAGAGGGCTGTTATCAATTTGCATACAGTAAAGCCATTTCAGCTAATGAATCCCCTCTAGAATCTGAATTAGCATCTCTCAGGAATAACAAATCACTCCTGATTTCTGATTGCTTATAAATAACCTACCAATGTCCTCGGGAGCTCTGAGGCAAGACTCAGGAGCGATACAGCCCCCCCGAGCTGCCAAATTCCCCTTCATCCCATGGGATTCACCCCTGCACGGACACAACCCAGCCAGGCTTGAGCTTCAGCCCCAGGAAAATCTGTTCAGCCTCTTCTCTTGTTGCTGGCAAGAGAGAAGACAAGACCTTTTTTAATCCCCAGGAGGCAAGTGGAAATATTTATGGCACTACCCCATAATTAAACCGGTCGTGATTTATCCCGCCTTCCTCTTCCATACGTTTGACAGGTCTTTATGGACTGATGAGTTAAATGGATGCAACAGATCCAGACCTCTGGCACATTTATGCTGCGACACCTCCCAGCTGTGAGGGCAGCAAAGGGCACCCAGCACCACACAGAGCCCACCTCCGCCACTGCTTCCTCCCTCTCCATGGAAAATCATGCCTTTCGTCTAAACTTTTTAATTTCTCTGTCCTGCTGCCCTAATCTAATTCCCCTCGCTCTTCTTTCATTCCAAAAACTGCTTTCAGAAGTCTTTGCGTGTAAAAACTGAAGGCACATTCACTCCTATTCAGCAAAATGTTTCCCCATGCAAAAATAATTCATCCTTTTAGATTTAAAGGTACTGAGGGGTGGATCCTGCTGCAAAAAGAACCGGGTGGCAAGGAGGTTACCAGGTTCTGCCATGGTGGTCATCAGAAATAGCATCTCTTAATGTTTTGATTTTTCATTTAGTAGTCCCTGGTACTGCAACACAATCTGTCACCTGAAGGTATCAAATTGTTAATCAATGTTCATTAATGAGGCTCCACATCCCACTGGGAATCCCAGATTCTACACCAGAACCCAGGGCTGGGTCTTCTCAAGCTGGCACCACCATCTCTGCTTTCCCATGTATCACTAGTGGATACTCTTTTTTTGGTTTGGGGTTTTTTTTGTTGCTTTTTAAGTAAACCAGTCTCTGCAACTGGATTTCTGCTCTTTTAGACAAGGCAGTACACAGTGCCACAAAATCCAGCTCTGTAATTACAGAAACACTTGATTGTTCATCACGGCTTAATTGTTTTGTACCTTTTGCTAAGTCCTGAACTACTCAGATGGTGATAATTCTTGTCATTAGTGCACGAACCTTGGGGCAACATTATTCTAGCATCTTAACATTTGCACTCCCTCGTTAGAGAATGGCATCAAATATGCAGAACAGAAGCCAGGGTGGAAATGAAAGGCCTCGTTGGAATCGCTAATGTTCTAATCAGAGTTAACGATCCCCTTCCCACGGCAATGGAGGACAACTTCAGAGCTGGGACTGGCACCACTATTCACACAGGTGTTTATCAGAGTAGCATCTGTGCATCTTCTCCCCCAAAATACTGTATGGGAGCTCAGCCAGCACCAGCTCATCCACAGGAGAGGGAAAATAGGTGCCCACAGCCAACTGTGGCACCGAGGGGGTACCACCACCCTGTACCACTTCAGTTACAGCACCCCTGGATATGTTAAGGCCAAGGGACAGACTGGATTAGCACCGAGGTGCAGCAGGTGAGCTGGTACCCAGGACACACAAGATGCCTCATGAGCTTCAAGAGCCATAGAGTCAAATGCCAAGTAATTTCATCTCCCCAGGAAGGTCTGTTATCTATCTGATTCCACTTAGTTTTGATGTAGTGTCTTTCATACGCTGTCATTCAGAACAATTTACAGCCAGAAAAATAACAACTTCAGGCTTTGGTGAATCGCATCCAGCAGCCCCCTGGAAGAGCAGAAGAGCTTTTTTATCCAGCTCTTATCACACTTCTATAATGACCAGATAGCNATCCATTTGTAGCCACGCTGCCTATGTATTTTATTACTTCATGTACTTTTCTGTCCTTGTCTTGCAGTTGGTTCCTAACTGGTGGTGCTGCCTCCCGCAAGAAGTGCTCCACAGCTTTGTGAAGACACAGAGTGGGGAAAAATACGGTGTGAAAAGGGTTAGACTATGAAAAAGAACCTCCAGGGAGAGGATTTCCTCCTTGAGGGTCATCTGGAAGATCCCAGGATGAGCTGGGATCGTTGACCCTACAATAAAATATCCAGGAGGAATAAAAAAGGAAAAAATGTGGCAAGGAGGAATCAAATAACCACTGGAACTAGAATGCTTCTATTTCAGGCTCCTTCCTGCTCCCAAAGCCATCAGACACCCCTCTGAAGCCAGAAGCATTGCACACAGAGGGCTGTTATCAATTTGCATACAGTAAAGCCATTTCAGCTAATGAATCCCCTCTAGAATCTGAATTAGCATCTCTCAGGAATAACAAATCACTCCTGATTTCTGATTGCTTATAAATAACCTACCAATGTCCTCGGGAGCTTTGAGGCAAGACTCAGGACCGATACAGCCCCCCCGAGCTGCCGAATTCCCCTTCATCCCATGAGATTCAACCCTGCACGGACACAACCCAGCCAGGCTTGAGCTTCAGCCCCAGGAAAATCTGTTCAGCCTCTTCTCTTGTTGCTGGCAAGAGAGAAGACAAGACCTTTTTTAATCCCCAGGAGGCAAGTGGAAATATTTATGGCACTACCCCATAATTAAACCGGTCGTGATTTATCCCGCCTTCCTCTTCCATACGTTTGACAGGTCTTTATGGACTGATGAGTTAAATGGATGCAACAGATCCAGACCTCTGGCACATTTATGCTGCGACACCTCCCAGCTGTGAGGGCAGCAAAGGGCACCCAGCACCACACAGAGCCCACCTCCGCCACTGCTTCCTCCCTCTCCATGGAAAATCATGCCTTTCGTCTAAACTTTTTAATTTCTCTGTCCTGCTGCCCTAATCTAATTCCCCTCGCTCTTCTTTCATTCCAAAAACTGCTTTCAGAAGTCTTTGCGTGTAAAAACTGAAGGCACATTCACTCCTATTCAGCAAAATGTTTCCCCATGCAAAAATAATTCATCCTTTTAGATTTAAAGGTACTGAGGGGTGGATCCTGCTGCAAAAAGAACCGGGTGGCAAGGAGGTTACCAGGTTCTGCCATGGTGGTCATCAGAAATAGCATCTCTTAATGTTTTGATTTTTCATTTAGTAGTCCCTGGTACTGCAACACAATCTGTCACCTGAAGGTATCAAATTGTTAATCAATGTTCATTAATGAGGCTCACACATCCCGCTGGGAATCCCAGATTCTACACCAGAACCCAGGGCTGGGTCTTCTCAAGCTGGCACCACCATCTCTGCTTTCCCATGTATCACTAGTGGATACTCTTTTTTTGGTTTGGGGTTTT
Organism: Thinocorus orbignyianus; assembly: GCA_013400375.1. NCBI lineage: Eukaryota > Metazoa > Chordata > Aves > Ciconiiformes > Thinocoridae > Thinocorus > Thinocorus orbignyianus. The sequence continues at coordinate 31,802 of VXBW01008309.1, read as the reverse complement.
TTTTGTTGCTTTTTAAGTAAACCAGTCTCTGCAACTGGATTTCTGCTCTTTTAGACAAGGCAGTACACAGTGCCACAAAATCCAGCTCTGTAATTACAGAAACACTTGATTGTTCATCACGGCTTAATTGTTTTGTACCTTTTGCTAAGTCCTGAACTACTCAGATGGTGATAATTCTTGTCATTAGTGCACGAACCTTGGGGCAACATTATTCTAGCATCTTAACATTTGCACTCCCTCGTTAGAGAATGGCATCAAATATGCAGAACAGAAGCCAGGGTGGAAATGAAAGGCCTCGTTGGAATCGCTAATGTTCTAATCAGAGTTAACGATCCCCTTCCCACGGCAATGGAGGACAACTTCAGAGCTGGGATTGGCACCACTATTCACACAGGTGCTTATCAGAGTAGCATCTTCTCCCCCAAAATACTGAGTTCTCCATCCTCCAGCACCAGCTCATCCACAGGAAAGGGAAAACTGTGGCACCGAGGGGGGTACCACCACCCTGTACCACTTCAGTTACAGCACCCCTGGATATGTTCAGGCCAAGGGACAGACTGGATTAGCACCGAGGTGCAGCAGGTGAGCTGGTACCCAGGACACACAAGATGCCTCATGAGCTTCAAGAGCCATAGAGTCAAATGCCAAGTAATTTCATCTCCCCAGGAAGGTCTGTTATCTATCTGATTCCACTTAGTTTTGATGTAGTGTCTTTCATACACTGTCATTCAGAACAATTTACAGCCAGAAAAATAACAACTTCAGGCTTTGGTGAATCGCATCCAGCAGCCCCCTGGAAGAGCAGAAGAGCTTTTTTATCCAGCTCTTATCACACTTCTATAATGACCAGATAGCACATCCCAGCCCACGTGGTTGCACAGATCACTCCACCTACAAAATCTCGATGCTTGGATCAGGCAGGATTTCTCTCTCCCTTAAAATATGCCAATACCCTTGAACTGAAACTGGTGGCAGCTTGTTTTAAAAGCTTGGGCTAAACAACCAGCCCTGGGCTGACAAGGGCTCTGCATCTGCTTAGGCAGAGTGCTGTTGGGGCCCACAACATGCTATGGGCTCCATCTGCAGAGCTCGTTCACATGGGGAGGGTGTCTGCATACAGAGAGTTGGCACATTGGCATTCCAGAGGTTGGGAGGCACAGTGGAAGCCTGTCTCTTGTTCATCAGTGGGAGGGGACACTTCCTTCCAAGGTAGGACAGTATCCAGCAGTTAGTTATTTGATCGCCCACCAGCATTCACAGAATTTGGCTTGGGCACATTCGAGGAGGAAAACCGAGCTACCAAGACCCAGCAAGGAGGTGGAGAGGGGACATCTCTGCTAGACGGACAAACTCCTTGCACTGCAGACTCCTCATCCCCAGGAGTCTCACACCCTCTTTCTTTTAAAGATGACAAAAATGGATGCCCAGGAGAGAGTTCACTACTCTGTTACCCCTAATCCAGCTGCAGTCCCCTTCATCCCCATCATCCTACCAGCATCTGCCTCAACACCCTCCTCTGGAGCAGGTCTCCTTCTTTTATCACCCTTTCCTGGGGACAAAGATGACACAAGCCCTCTACACAACATCTTCCAGCACAGGGCACGCATCGAGTTATCCAGAAAGCTTTGAGGCCACAATGTTCTCATCTAATTCTACTTTCTGCAGACAAAAGCCATCTGCAAAGCCACAGCTCGCCACGGGAGCCTGGTGTCCCTGCAGACCTCAAGCGATAATGTCACTGACAAAGGACGTCACTGGTAGACCAAGAGTCTTCTCTTTAGCAACTTCACCCACTCTTCCCAGGAATATGTTTTCATCCGGCCTGTATTTAACCTTCCTTTCTCTAAAGCAATAGGCAGTGGCTTTTATCAGAAAAAAATCTGCAGGGCATGTGTGGTCAATGGCTCTTTAATAACATTTTTAGCATTATGTTCCCAAAGGCTCATGTAAAAAAAAAAAATTAAACAAAATAAAAAAAGAGTGGAAAAAACAGGGCAAAACAAATGGCTTGTGCATGGTCTCCTTGAATTGTTTAATAATCCACCAAGTGAAAGGCACTGCAGGGGAGAGGCGGGAGCAGCGCTCCCAATTGCACCCTCTCCATCCTTCTAATAAACCAGAAAAAAGAGGCTATTACTGGTAGTCACCAAACCCTAATGTTTCTTAACTCCCTGTATTTACTTTATTTGGTTGTTATTGTGGTTTGAAAGGCAAGCCCCTGACTCATGAAGCTCAGGTGAAAGCGTGTGGGAGAGTGAATGCTTCCCATGCCGCAATTTACATTCGGCCTTTCTGTTCCTGGCAGGAGCGTTCGAAGAAATCGAAGGCTGAGCTTGAGCTCCTGAGGTTTTGCCAAAGGAAAATCTGAATTTTTCACATATTGGTGAAATCTGCAGCTCGCCCTGGGCTGGCTCAGCTCACAAACACATCAGATGAGGGCAGAGCTGGTAGGCTGAGAAGTTTCCAGCAAACCCACAAAACTGGAGAAGGACCATTGGGACACACGTGATTCTCACCAACCCAATCCCCAAACAATCCAAACTTTTTTTTTTTCCTGTAGGCAGGAGCATTGCAATAGCCATGGTAGCTAAGAGATGGAAAGATACTTTGCAGCCTGGGGTGGTGAGACCCAAAGAGCCTGCTATTGTTTTATGGGACCTGGTGGGGACATGGAAATTTTCATTGCTCTTTTGATTCATAACACAGCTTCCCTGGGAAGGCCACGCAGCAACGCACCAATAAAGTTTATTTCAGCCAATTTCTCCCCCGATTACCATAAAACTCCTGCAGAAACACACGACTGTCCACACCTCACATCCTGGGACCACTTCTCACTGCTTCTTGCAACTTTTAACGTTTCAAATCTTTCAAGTTTAGCATCCCTTAGCCTGGAATCATGAGATGAGAGTCTAAGGAATAATGAAGAAAAAAAGTCAATTTGTTGGAAAACAACTTTAAGCTTTCCTTGGCAAGGAGTTATCTGTCATTCGTACTGTATTAAGCAAGCCAGGCATTGTGTTGCATGGACCTTTTAGGAAAATTAAATTATGCCATTGCTACTCTAACTGTGCTGCGCTGAAAGCCGACACCATTACTCACTAATAAGCTTAAGGGATTTCACAATTCCGTTGCAATTCCCTCAGTATCTGGACGTTACCCCGGTCTCAGTCACAGGTACCTGCCAGAGTCACTTCATGCAATTGAGAAAGGTAAAAATTAATTTGCAAAATTGAATGAAAGCCCAGAAATACGTCAGGAATAACTCTCCCAGGTCGGGCTGCTGGAGATGCTCAGCGGCGGAGCTCACCAGCCTGCTCCAACCCCCACTTCCCACTGTCAGCTCTTTCACCCCTGGGTGCAAATGAGGATGTATCATGAAGAAAAGGTACATCTCTGTTTCTGACTGCTCTGGCCTTGGACCTTTCTCCTCGTGGGAACATCTGGTCCTTGTCCTGCTTTCCTCCTGAGGACATGCAGGCTGGCAGAGCTGCTGCAGGTGGGAGAAGGACAGAGGAGAACCCATTTGCCACAGAACAGAACTTTACAGCGACTCACAGCAGTCAGTCACCCTTGGAGAGGGAGGAAACTGCTTTCTTCAGTGAAGAGGAATTGGGAAAAAAAGCACCTGTGTCAAAAGGGGAATATTTTGCTCTATACAGCCAGGAAGAACAGCAGTTCCCTGTCATCAGCTGGTTTTAGGGAAGAGGCCAGTGCAGAAGAGCACAGACCAATTTTTACAGGCACCCACAGATGCAGACCTGCTCAGGCAGGATCTGTCCCTTCCCTGCTGCCAAACCCGGAGCAAGTCCAGATAGCCCAGAACTTGGATCCCATCCATCTAGGAGAAATTCTTCCAGCTGTCTTTGCCCAAAAGAACCACCCCACAAAGCACAGCAGCTCTTCCAACCCTATCTCCTTTGCCAGAGAGGAGTAGCAGAACAGGCAGACAAGGCTAATCCCTTCTCTACCTGTTGCCGAGGAGGCAAATCTCCTTCCTGGGCGTTTTTACCAGCTTGTTTTTCAGTTGTTACAATAATAGTAATGATAAATTGTCTGGGCTGGAGCTCCAGCAAGCCTCCATCCAAGCTGCATCACATCCTTGCTCAGCCAGGACGGAGGGTAAAGGAGGCTTCACCTCCTGGCCAACGGATAAGAAGGAAACAGGAAAAGTCACTCGCTGATGCAATGAGATTCAAGAGCCTTCTTGTGCCTGCAGCAAGTCACCAGGACCTCAGTGAGACTTCCCTTTATCCCTTGAATCTCTCATGGAGTAACTGTCTCCATGAAAGAGAAAAGCCTTGGTGACTCCCACCTTTTTGTGGTTCCCTCAAGCTTTGCTCCAACCCTCCTCAGAAACGCTGGACAAAACGCAGTCATTCCCAAGGACCTGAGCAGGGGAGCAGCACCTCTGTAGCTTGGGGCTTTCATTAGAGGCTGATGTCTTCTCAACTCAAGCCCTGCCACAGAAAGCTGTGCTGCATCTCGGCATGGCTCCTACAAGACCACAACTCATTTCTTCTTCTTGTTTATGGCATTTACGTTCCAAAACTTCTCTGCCATCGATGTCTAAAAAACAAAGTTAAAAGCTTATCCAGAAGTTTCAGCTGGGACATGGTTGATGCATCAAGGAATGTACCTAACCTTGAACAGGATGTGAAACAAAATGCTGTGTCTTGTGCGTTCTACTGCAGTTGCTGACTTAGGCAGAAGATAGCAAAAATATAATTTCTGGACCAAATTCAAGCCACGAGTGTATCCCAAAATAACCTTGAGGAATTATAATGCTAAAATACACACCCCTTTGTGAATTATGAGCATGTTAAGCAGGTAACCCCCCTAAATATTTTAAACATGAGCTTGGATGCATATGTATAGTTAGAAGTGAATGAATTGATTAATCAATCAGCTGTATTTTACCCTGATAAATATTGGGCAGTTTGAAACATGAGGCATGTTGGTTCTTGTTAGATGCCTGACATCTGATTCTGCAGAATTGAAATAAAAACAAATATCCTGACTGAGCGTATTGAGCAGGTGAAGAGACCTTATTTAAGGCCAACGCCACCAATTCATCCCGATGTCCAGACTGACCCAATACAGAGACACACAGCCAGATGCAGCGGGTCTGGAAGGTTCTACCACACTCATCCCTCCATCCCAAGCCTGTGCCAGACAGCCTTGCCTTTCCTTCCATGGAAGCTATACATTTTGACTGGGATCCCCTCCACTCGGAGGCATCCAGAAGAGTCTCCAGGCAAGGACCAGGGGCAGGCAGCAGCCCCAGGGTGCGATGGCTGCTGAGGCCAGCGTGGCTCACGCTCGCAGCCGGGGACCTCATCCATCAGGTTTTACAATTTCCCCAGTTCTGGCAATTTGCCTGCGAGGCACAAGATGAGTTATCAACACTTAGAGCTAAACCAGGCAGTTTGCTTTCGCCACAGTAATTGCACATAGAGATTAGAACCTTAATTGAATATCTGCTCTTCTCCGTGCAGACGTAAACCAGGCTGTGGGGGATTTTTTTGGCTTGCCTTTTTTAAACGAGGGATCCTCATGACCTGCAGAGACAGTAACATCTGCCAGGAGTCTCCCCTTGTCACTCCCAAGACTTCTCCTGACCCGGAGCAGGACATATCACACAGGCTTCTCCCACCCGCCAGCGCCTGGGGCTGCTAATTGCAGGACCGAGCAGAGAGTTTGCCCAATTAGCTAATTCTGTTAATTCAAAACATCTCAGCAAGGCACACAACAACATGCAATTTAACCTGCCCTTCACTTCAGTGAGTCATTTTGTGGATTCACTGATTTGTTTTTCAGGGAGATATGAAATAAGAGCTACCGAAGAAAACTGGCAGGTACGTGCCCTTTGGAGGGGGAATTCCCCTGTGAGGCAGCACCCTCAAATCGAGAAGAGGCATGGGTCACAGTGGGATGATCTCAGGGACTCCCAGTGTCCTGCCAGCTTCAGCAAAATACACTCCGCTGCTGCCTTTGTGAAGTTTGAGACATTAGAAAATTGGGTGACAGCCTAGAGAAAACCTATGAGTGGCACCTTTTTTGGTGTCTCCCCACTCTGTATCTTGTAACATCCTTATTTATCCCTCAGGCTCACATTCTTGCAGATGGTAAACATCTAGTAAATGTTGTTTTTGTGTCCCTGCAACACACAGGCATCTCAGCAGCAGGGATCCCCCCTGTATGTCAGGTACCAACAGGAGATATGGCTAAAGCTGGCCAGACTGCTAGACTTCAGGACAGAACTTCTACATACCACCTACAAGAGGTTTTTTCTATTGTTATCTACCACTTCCATCTCTGTTTTTCCTGACAGCCACGTGGATAACCCCTAGCAGTTCACATACTCAGTGAAAGCAGCAATAAATAAATATATTTAACCAGCAGCAGCTGAGATGCTGAAGGTTTCCAGAAGCACATCTGGTCCTGCCAGGAGCTGAGTCCCTCTTGCAGCAGCTGGAGAAGGAAGAAGGTTGGGGAATCCACACCAATTGAGCAGGAGAGCTGGTGTGCACAGCTGGAGCATGAGAAACCTGCCTGACTTGCTTACTGATCTTTTAAAGGTGTGAAGGATGAAATAAGCAGGGAAAGCTAAGCAGAAAGCTATAATAAATCCATCATTAGTTTAGCCGCAAATTATATTTCAATTATAAATTATTTCCTCCAGGGTGAGCACTGGATGTGGAGGTAATAGTCCACCAAACATCCCCTGTTGAAGGTTTTCCTTTCGGCTTCAGAGCAGAACTTGGAGATCCACAGCCCATCTAGCTCCCCTAGCTTTCTCCCACCCTTGGATAGCTAATGAAGTGACCTCCAAATTCCTTTGCTACCTCACATGACTGATACTTGCCCAACACAGAAGACGACCCACCTCACCAACCCACCTGTCCCTCTCTCAGACACAGCAACTGATGCCTTTCAATTACAGTTAAGTAGCAGAATGATTAAAAAAAACACCCTAAAGACCTAAAGAAACCCCCCCACGAGGCAGCCTTGAGCTGGGAGCGTGGTGATATCATCCAGCCAAGGAGCAAATCTGAGATCCTGCCCTGATAGCAGAGACAGAGCTCAGGAGCCGGCAGCCATCCAAGCGGCTGCTTTCATCTGTCTCACAATAGGCTTGGAATTTAAATCAGGTATTCCAGCCCGCTCCTGTTTCGTGGCTGTAATTGCATCAAAGAGCATCTCACGCCTGCTACATCAAACACCAAGCATGAAGGAACTGCCAAAGGAAAAATTAAGGTAGAATTAGAGTCGTAAGGCAACGCACGTAAAAATAGCTCAGGCAAAAGAAGCTTTTTCCATCCCCGCATTTCTCACACCCAAATTGCATCATACCTGCATGATAAGCAACATCTCCAGGGACAGAAGGTCACCTCAGGCCAGCTCCTTCCCAGCATCGGCTTTTCACATTTATTGTAATTATTTCCAGGTTCCCCAGCTCCGAAGAACAACAAGAAATTTGGCACAGGTGGGACTGACTGATCCTTCCTCCCTTTTTAATTGCCAACTGGCTCCTTAACAACTGGCTCCTGTTTTCCTTAACAGCCATTTCAGGTGTTTCAAATTTTGTCCAAGAAATACCCAGTGAATTCTTTACTGTTTGAGTTTTGTAATGTAATTGCACTCTTTTGTAATTAGGAAGAATTACCTCACTGAGAGGATGATCAGGTACTGGAACAGCCTGCCCAGGGAGGTGGTGGAGTCACCATCCCTGGAGGTATTTAAGAAATGTGTAGATGTGGCACTTGAGGGCATGTTGTAGTGGCTGAGATTGTTGGGTTGGGTGATTTTTGGGGGGTTTTCTGAGATTTGTGTGTATGGTTGGACTCAATGATCTTGGAGGTCCCCTCCAACCATGAAATTTCTGTGATTCTGTGAGTAGGAATATGAGATTCATGTTGGTTTGTTATTTATTCCTGTAGCTTTACAGAAATGTCATTTAATTGACAGGTCCATGTTTAAAAAAAACCCTCTTGGAGGGTTAAATGTGTGAAGTTATTCACATCACAGGTGCTTGAACGTGTGAAGTTACTCACATTCTGGGCTGTTTGTCTGCCCTCGAAAAGAAAACACTTTCCTTGTGATGAATCCATCCGTCCCCTGTGAACCAGGACAACTCAGTGCCATTTCACTTAAATTCCTACTGGCTTCGGAAGAAAACCTTTTTTAAAGTAAATTAATTTCTTTAAACCAACTTTGAATGAAGAAACAACCGAGGGGATGGCCCCAGTGTCTCCTCAGGGTCCCACATCAGGAACAGGACCTGATTTATCCCATCGGAAACTCCCTGACTGGGAGCACTGCTAGCTAGGAACAACATTTCCACCCAGCAATCACGGCGGAGATAAAACATTAATGACAGTCAACAAATTCCATCATTTTTAAGTGCTTTCCCTTCCCAACTGCCGCTGCTGGCAGAGGGGAGCGTTTGGGGATGTTCCCAGCTCCGCTCATAGTAAATAAATCCCTTTCCTCTCCATCTGCCACGCTGGAGATGGCACCACGGGTCCTCCTCTTTGCTGGAGGGATGGAAACCTCCGTAACAGCTTGGAGAGCAAGGACATGGTGCCGGCTGGCCACGGGGTTGTAAATATTCCTATCCAAGAACCAGACACATCTGGGAAAGGCATGGCCACATCCCCCTTGGTGGAGGCATAAATCTGCCCTTCGTCCCACACCGGTGCCAGAAGCAATGTCACGTTCTCAGAAATGTGAATATGCAAAGAAATGCTTAGAGGAACTCAAACTAAACCCCTTCAGTACCTCCTGGGTAGGTGCATTGCGCTCTCCCCCATCCCTCTCGGGTCTCAGCCCACACTGCAGCCATGAAAACTCTGCCTAGACCACCTGGAGATGCCAAAGCAGGAAGCAGTTTCCCACTTTAAGCTGATAATGAGATGGTTGGAAGAGACCAGAATGCTCAGTTCAGGTGGCAGGGAGTTGTGTCATGCAGAGCCACCATCTCCCCACAACCACCTCCATCTCTTCACTCACAGAATCACAGAATGATATGGGACTGGAAGGGACCTCAGGAGGTCACCCAGTCCAACCTCCTGCTAAAGCAGGTCCACCCACAGCAGGTTGCACAGGAACTTGTCCAGGTGGGTGATGAATGTCTCCAGAGACGGAGACTCCACCACTTCTCTGGGCAGCCTCTTCCAGGGCTCTGCCACCCTCAAAGTGAAGAAATTCCTCCTCATGCTTAGATGGAACTTCTGACATTCAAGTTTGTGCCTGTCATTGTCCTTTCCTGTCACTGGGCACCACTGAAAAAAGACTAACCCCATCTTCTTGACACCCATCCTTTAAGTATGTATAGCCATTGGTCAGATCCTCCTGAGTCTTCTCCAGACTAAAAAGACCTCAGTCCCTCAGCCTTTCCTCATAAGACAGATGCTCCAGGCCCCTAACCATCTTTGTGGTCCTCTGCTGTCCCCTCTCCAGCAGTTCCCTGTCCTTCTTGAACTGAGGAGCCCAGAACAGGACTCAGCACCATGTTTTCTCTGGGACCCACCAACCAGACCCTACTACCAGCATGTTCCCTGGGAAGTCAGGGACAGGGCAGTGATTCCCACATCCCTGAAGGGAAACCTTGGGATTTCACACAGAATAACCCATCGAAGAGCCAAAGCCAGGGCAGCCACAGCCTGGAAGTGGATGTCTGATAGCTGCTCCCCACCTTGCATGCAGCTTCATGGGAAAACATAGGTGTGACCCCAGGAACGCAGAGAGGAAAGGGCAAGGTAGTACAAAAAGTGCCCTCAAAACCAGTACAAAAAAGCCACAAGGTTTTACTTTCTTGTAAATGAAACGAGTTGCCTTGAAAGGAAAAGTGTTTGATTTAATTAAATGTAAGAGGAAATAAGAGTGGGAGAGGTGCTGGAGAGCAGCGGCTCTCTCAGAGGGGATCCAATCACCACACTTCACACCCGATGGCTCATTAAGCCCATCCTGATGGCAGGCAATGGGCTGGTCTCACAGCAAGCCACTGGCAGGTCTTCCCAGAGGGTCGTTAGCAGCAAAAAAGGGGAAATAAAGAGCAATTTTAGTCCTTAGGAAATACAGCCAGCAGGAGCCAGCCCAGCAGCTTCAACAGCAGCTCCACACGGCACCAGGGAGGTCTAATCATAGAGTTATAGAATGGTTTAGAGTGGAAAGGACCTTAAAGACCCCCTGCCTCCAACCTGCCATGATCTTGAAGGTGGGAGATGCCTCCTGGGCTGCCAAGGGCAATGGCAGTGGGGTCGTGGGGCTGATGGCAGTGAGCATCTCATCCATGGGGCCATAGACTTGGAGGGGTCACCCTTGGGTAGAAGCAGCAACGCAAGAACCACCACGGCCTCCCCATGCACCTCGAAGGTGGGGGAGGAAGAGCAGGGAATTGGAAAGCCAGGTATAAATAAGGAAATTAAAAGCAGAGAGCATAAATACAACATTTTTTTTCTGAGAGAAGAGAGGATTTCTTGCTACAAGCACAGGGGAAAAGTGGGAATCCTTCAAGGAGGGAAAGCTGAGCACGCGGGAGCACAAAGGTGGGATGGAAGATGAAGCAGTGGGGTGACAGATCCCACTGGTTTTGCCACGGCACCAGAGGATGGGGCTGTGCCAGGGCAGAAATCACTTCCACACAGTAACAGGGCAGGAGTCCAGTTATTCTTGCCTCTGGGCAAGTTGAAGGCTGCAGGTTTAGTTGAAGAAGCACCATCTTCACAGGGAGCCTTCCTCTCCCCACGGCTTTTCTGATGTAAAGGGCATTGCAGGGTTCCACGTGGTCCTCAGTGCTTGATCCAAGCAACATGTGGGTTGAGGCAATTAACTGTCCCGACATGAGAGCAACTCTCCTTGCTAATTGCTCCTGGAGAGGAAGAATTTCAATAAAAATTAAAGTTCAAGAAGGTTTAAGCACAATGCCTTTGAAGCACAAGGCAGAAGCCCTTTATCCACCAGGATACGTGGTGTTTGTGCAGCATCCCCAGCAACTGCGCAGAAATGAAAGGTCATTCATTTTTATTGTTTCTTACAGAGTTGCCGCAGAAATATAAGATTCTGAGGACAGAGGAGTGATAAAAACAACAAACGATGAGAGCTGCAAAGTTCAAAACACGTTTTGTTCCTTCTGCTATTCCTCTTCATGCAATAAAAAAATAAAAGGGAGGCAGCACAGCTCGTGCAAGGAGGGAAAAAGAATCCACTCTGTGCACCAAGAGCTTCATCTCAGCAGCCCTTGGGACCGCCAGGGCTTTCTGATGGAGCTGGAAGAGGAGTGCTTTCCTCCCTAGACCTCCTGTTTGGGATAGTGGGGGTACAGGACCACAAACCCCACGCAGCTCCAGGCAGCAGCACCGAGGAGCCACGTGGCAACCCAGTCCTGGCTACGCTTTGCCAAAGCATCTCTCCACCTCACGGTGTTTAAACCAACATTTTTTCCTTTCCAGTGAGCCTGCACAGCCCCGTCTGAGCCATCTGCCTCCTCCTCACTGCTCTCCCTCCAAACTCCCCCGGAGAAAAGCAGCAGAGAGGCAGGGAAGGGTTTTCCAAGGCCACGGGAGGAAGAAGGGCTGGCTGTCCCAGTGCCAGGAGAGTGGCCGTGCCCCATCGTTGTACCCCAACCTGCTCACACCGTGTTCCCATCCCGTTTCCTTTCCTCTTCCACAGGCTCCCACCTGCGACGTGTTTGCAGGGAACTATTTTCCTCAATCTGTCTGCCACTTCGGAGCCATTAGCATCCTCCCACAATTTGGGCTGTCATTTTCTCTAATGATATATTTAAAGAAAATGATACCACAGGCAAAGCATTTCGTCGGTGATTATAACACATGGCAAGGAACACCAGCAGGCGTGAGTCAACCCGCTGGAGCTGTGTTTGCGCCGGGAGCTCCAGCTGCCGTCTGCTCCTCCCAGCAGGCACGGCCAAGCTCGGAACGCCGAGAGCCATGGTGAGCATCGCTGGGATGCCGCCTCTCTGGACCAAAACACCATGCCCAGCACAAAGGTCAGCCCATGGACAGATGTTCTCCCCCTGAAAAACCCCCAGCAAGCTCTCCACGCTCCTACAGGTGCCACCAGCCTCTGTTTCTACTGGGGTGTTCCTGCAAGATGGAGCTGGAGCCCACGTGGGATGGGGACTGCAGATAAACCCCTGCATGTTAAAACCAGAGCAGGGCTTACACACAGAGATGTCTGGCAAAGGATTTACATAAAGCTAAGACTGGTGCATTTTCTAGTCAGATGTATTTTTTCCTCCCTTTATGGCTGAGCTATAATAATCACACAGCGAGGCTCAGGGACCATATTGCACTTCTAACCCACCCAGCCTTGGAGCTGCGAGGCAAACGGGGGCTATTTTAAAGAAGAAAGCAAAGAAGAGCTAAACTTGGCTACATAAGCAGCTCCCAAGCACAAGGACATCCCAGAGACACCATTGAGACCACCTGGGACTTCATTTATAGCCATTAAGTTGATGAGCAGTTGTAGAAAACCTGAAGACAGGCAGCTGTCATGAGCGTCTCCTTCAAAACTGGGTTTTCTCAATGGCAGGTCCCCTCAAGAGAGTTGCCAACTGTTCCAGATTTGTCTTGTGCATCCCAAATAAAACTACAGGAGGGGGGAGAAATGTTAAACCTCATTTTAACTGCAATGATGGAGGGCCATCAGGGCAGACGTGTCCATGTGGAAAGCCCAGCACACCTCCTGCCTGCAACCACAAAACCTTCTAGCTTGGTTCACCACCTCCAGCTCCACATGTAGCTCCTCTCAAGCAGAACGGTCCTTTCTCTTGCAGGTCTCCCCTGGTGAGAAATCAGTATCCCAGGCAAGTCCAGCTGGGATCTTTTTTTCAATTGTGCTGCCATGAGCAGACTTGTAAGCTCCAGTCATTTCCCATTGATGGCTCCAAACAGCCAAACTCTGGAGCAGTAAGTCCAACAGCAATGATACAGAAAAGAAGGGTGAAGTTTCTGTGCAATAATTGGGTTAAATAAAGGAAATGGAAGGAGGGTGAGATCCCTCCCTGGCCTGTTTTCAGTGATCTCATGAGGTTTCAGCAGTTCTGGCAACACGGATCGCTGCACCGAGCACTCTCGGGCATCTGCTGAGCACGGAGTTATTCTGTAGTTGCTCAAAATGTCAGATCACACATTTGGGTGAAAAAACCTCAACTTTGATTAGAAAAGAGGAAAAACTTTTCAATTTCCTCCTGACATTTCTCATTTAAAGGTACATTTTAAGGGATGTGCTTGCGAGGAGCAGCTTGAGGAGGTGATAAAATTGGGAGCAAACCTGGCTGCCTCCAGCCTTGACTGAAGCCATGGCACAGTGTGGGGAGCTGCCTCCAGGGCTTTGGGAGCTACACGCTGGCAATATCCCCACCTGCAATTTTCCAGATGGGAACAAGGAGGGAGGAGATTTCTTCCTCTTCACCCAAAACCCCACCTGCAATTTGGGCTGCCATGTGCTGACATGATGGCTAACCTTAGGAATGAATGTGGAGTGCGGAGATGCTTATTGCTTCCCATCAACAGGGATTTCTCCCTCTGCACCGGGGGGTCTCCTGGCTGGGAGGAGCAGGAAGGACACACGAATCCCTGGAAGCAAAGGGAAGTAAGTGGGGTACAAGGACAAACCTCCCTTTGCAACCTGTTCATGGCAGCTCCACAGAGGTGATGCCCACAGGAGGGCTGGTTGCACCAGAAACCAGCAACTGAAGAGGGGGAAAGATGGAAATTCAATTGGAACAGAGGAGATTTAGATGAGATACTAGGAAGAAATTTGTTGCTGTGAGGGTGGTGAGACACTGGTCCAGGTTGCCCAGAGAAGCTGTGGCTGCCCCATCCCTGGAGGGGTTCAAGGCCAGGCTGGAGGGGGCTTGGAGCAAGCTGGTGTGGTGGGAGATGTCCCTGCCCAGGGCAGGGGAGTTGGAACTGGATGATGTTTAAGGTCCCTTCCAACCCAAACCATTCTATGACTCTGTGGGAATTAGGGACTTGCAGCTGCTTCTAGGCAGGATCCCACTCAGCAGAGGTGAGAACACGGGGTGGCTGCGATCCCCACCTTGGGGTAGATCTACCCCAAATGACAGGATGGAGAAAAAAAAAGGTGATTAAAATGCAGTTTAGGAAATTGTACCGCTTGAACCCAACACACACTGAGTGGCCTGCGCCCGCTTTCCAGCACGGCTCCAACGCGCCTTCCCCGTGATTAATTTTCCCTTCTGTTGCCTTGGCGAGTTTGGGGAGACACATTGCCGGCAAAATCTGGGAAGAGACCCCCGGGCTGCCATCCAGAGCAGATGGAGGAGGGCTCTCCACCGCCTCCGTGCCCGCTGCCAGCCCTCCCTGCGTGCTCCCCCGCCACCCACGCTGCAGAAATAACCGCGGCCAGATGATCATAAAATAAAAAAAGTTGTTTTTCCTTCCATCCATGTTCCCCCAGGTCCTGGCAGCCTTGAACCATTAGGGAGGGAAACGCATAGAATCATAGAATCATAGAATGGTCAGAGTTGGAAGGGACCTTAAAGATCATCAAGTTCCAACCCCCCTGCCATGGGCAGGGACACCTCTCCCTAGAGCAGGTT
>VXBW01008309.1:0-17154 GCA_013400375.1 Thinocorus orbignyianus | reverse complement strand
CAACCCAGGATAGGGTTGGCTTTCTGGGCTGCCATCGCTCAAGGTTCTCCTGCGCTCCCCCTTCCTGCTATTCTGCAAAGTTCCTAATTATTGCAGGGGGTGGGAGTGAGCTCTCAGGCTGTCAGCACGCCGAGTGTTTGCCCTTCTTAAGTATTAATTTCTAATAGGCGAGTAATTTAGAAACATTCAAAAAAATACCAGGTGTGTAATTTGGAGCAGTGTGTCACTAAATAACAAGCTCGTCACCAGGTGGATTTCAGTCAGATCAGAGCAAATTAACTTGCAAAATACAGGTTGCAGTTCTTGAAGGAAGGGAAATGTCTCCTTTTGTCTGAAACACGGCGCTCAGATTTCTCACCGGGAGACGCTGTTGTCAGTCACTCCCCTTGCAGGAGGCAGTATTATTGCTAAACACTGTCTTCTGCTATTTTGGGAAGAAAAAGCAGGATTTCCGTAGGATTCCGCCATTGCACGGTGGATTTTTACTGCTTGGATTATGAATATCAGCAAAACGGGGCTGGGCCAGGCCACGCAAAGGTGGTTTGCACCCAAAAAAAGCTCCCTGGGATGTCTAAAAATTGGGATATTGGGTTCCCAGGGACTCAGAAGGGAAAGGGTTGGGAAGGAAACTGCAAAACCCATCCAGCCCGAAAACTGGGGGGCAAGCTGCACAGATCCCATTTGGACAGCAGAGAGCTTGGAGAGGGGATGGCGGGTATTTTCCTCCTTCCTTTTCATATTATTCTCCACAAACAAAATGCCACAAGAAGAATACACAGGAATAAACGGGGCCAGCACTCCCTTCTGGAGCAGCCACATCCCAGGGTATCACTGGGGACATCAGCAGGGTCTTTTTTGGGGCAGGAATTTCCCCTTCATGCTATAGTGACACAGTCACTGAGTTCACACCAGCCCCGACTCCATTGCAAAGGAAAATTTTGGCCAGAATCTAGGATTTGCCCCAAAAGAAGCCACGGAGCCTCCTCTCCCCTTCCACGATGCTCCATGCTCATCCCCCGCACAACCCAGGGGAGATGTTGCTCCCTCTGATAACGGCCCAGGCAGGTTTTGATGCATTTTAATGAGGCAGGACACAGCTGATTTGCATTTCTATGGCCTTGTTTGGATCGATGTGAATTTTTATACACTGTGTTTAGACTGATAAGCGTGCACCTGCACCCGCCTGTGGCTGCATCCCACCCCATCTCCCCTCCACATCCCTCCACCAGGCTGTCTAAGATACAAAGCCGAGCTCCGGGTGCTCCTAACGACCTCCAGAAATAGCACTGAGATGCCTTCGTTAGAGGCTGAGAAAAGCATCTGCCACCCAGATGAAAGGCAGAAGGACTCACAGGGTCTGGCTCAGGGACCTCGTGGGTCACTGGCAGCCACTCTTTGCTTGGTGAAGAGCCCATTCCTCACCGGCTCCTGGTGGCTCAGTCCCATCACAGCTCCCCATCATCATCCATCCCATTCCCACACACAGGTCGGCCTGCCAAGACGATATATTTCTATTTCTCTGCCTTACTTTTTTCCATAACACCTCTGGGCATGCAGCAACCCCCTTCAGAAGAGGTTATATTCATTTAGGGATAAGAAGCTATAAAAGTTTCGGGATTGTGTTGGCAGTGCTGGAACACAAACTCTGGGACCCCTTGTGTCATTTCCCACCTTCAGCCCCAGGGAAGGAGGGAGATTTTGGCAGGGTTGGTGCAGGAGTGGGGCTGATGTTCAGGTCTGCATCGTGTTGTAAATACCCCAAAGGAGCCAATTAAACAGTTCTCCAGGCAGAATTAGTGCAAGTTCTATTTGAAAAAAAAAGATAAAAGAAAAAGAAAAGTCTGGTCTGGCATCTCAGGAGCTCTGGAATTCAGGATTAAAAGCATATGGCTGGAGAAGGACCAGAGGACCTCCTTTTTCCCCATCCCAGCCCTTGGGAAATAACCTCTCCTATGAGGACAGGCTGAGAGAGCTGGGACTGTTCAGCCTGGAGAAGAGAAGGCTCCGGGGAGACCTGAGAGCAGCCTTCCAGGATCTGAAGGGAGCTCCAGGAGAGCTGGGGAGGGACTCTTGGTCAGGAAGTCCAGTGACAGGACGAGGGGGAATGGTTTTAAATTGGAAGAGGGGAGATTTAGATGAGATCTTAGGAAGAAGCTCTTTCCTGTGAGGGTGGTGAGGCACTGGAACAGGTTGCCCAGGGAAGTTGTTGATGTCCCATCCCTGGAAGTGTTTAAGGCCAGGCTGGATGGGGCTTGGAGCAACCTGCTCTAGGGAGAGGTGTCCCTGCCCAGGGCCGGGGGGGTGGGGCTGGGGGACCTTTAAGGTCCCTTCCAACTCTGACCATTCTATGATTCTATGAACTGGCCCAAGTACATGGTGAGCCCACAGCCTCAGCTCAGCTTCTCTGCTTCCACAGCAGAATCTCTGGTTGGCCTCCCTGGGATGATGAGTGGGACTAGTTCAGCTCCATTCCTTTCCCAAGAGGAGAGAAATTGGTTAAGAAGTCACAGAAGCTGGGACCTCACAGGCTGTTTGAAGCAAAACCGCCCACAATATTCAAGTATCTGTGTTTGCACCGAGCAGCTCCTGAAAAAATCTGATGGCTTTGGCAGCTTTTTGCCTCTTCTTGATGTGCCCATTAGCGGGGCTGGAGGGTTATGGCCATGTTACTGTCAGGAAACTTGGATTTATTTCTGCATGCCTTGGGTACAGAAAGCTGGAAATCACAAAAGCTGCTCTCGCTGTCTCGTAGCTGGGAAAAATACAGCCTGGTACTTCAGAAGACACATCAAGTGCAAAAAGGCTGCCTGGAAAGCTTGCTCCTCTCTCCAGAGGCTCCCCATCCCTCCCCTGCCCACCCGCCTGGCCCCTGCAGGCGGTGAAGCAGGCAAGGAAGATCACTCAGCAGCATCAAAATCATCCCAGCTACAATAAGCAAATGGGACAGGAATCATTTGCAGCATCTTCTCCTCAGGGGATGGCAAACTAAGATGAGAAAGGAGCTGGGAATCGTCCCGGGTGCTCAGGGAAGGGATGGAGCAGAGCATGGAGCTGCAAGGAACCGTCACTGCTCAAACCACCTCAGGCAGGAGGAACCGCCAGTGATCACTGCTCCATTGGGATCCCTTGCTGCTTCCAGGTGCTTTGCTCTCCCCTCCTCCCTCACCTCCGTCCCTTCCCTCCAGCTCCATGTGCTCCCTTCCCTCTTTTCTTACTGTTTGTATTCAGGCAGAGCTAATGAAAGGAAAGAGGTTCCCCAGCTGCTACTCGCCGAGAGCATCCTGGGACTTAAGAATCCAATTAAAAGTGCTTTGGTCCAGGCTGCAGACTCATTTGCAATGTAGTGGAATATTTGCTTTAATTATTTTGATTTGGTTTATTCTTCTCGCTTTCCTCCAAGATCTTTCTTTCTATGAAACGGCAAAACAAGTACTTTCTGCAAAGTACTCGAGCACCAATTTTGCTTCGTGTTTGCATAATTCTCTCATTAGAATAAACTGCCAATAGTTTCACAAGCCTCTGGCTGGCTGAGCTGAAGAAAACAGCTATTCCCTGTGCCCTGTCTGGACCCAGTGCTGGGCAGGATGGCATCGCCACCTCCAGTGGGACACGGGGGTCCAAACACCAGCCACCTTCCCAAAACCTTCCTTAGACTCCACAAACTCAGGTTTGAGACTTTCCTTTCATGCAGCTGCTCAGGCTTCCCAGGAGCAAAGCCCACAATTCCCATGGGATGGGGAATAAGTTATTTCCCCCCAGAGCATCTCCTTGTCGGGTACGCGAAGGGCGGGGAGCGTTTGTGAACCCCTGCTCCCCCTCCCAGCTATTTGAGCTGGACCAAACCAAGGCAGAGCTTAAACACTGACATCACCAGTTTGGCCAGGCTGGGTCATCACTAATCCCTAGGAAAAAAGATTTTGAGCAGATGGTTCATTAGGACAACGCAGGCTCCTTGCGTGCACAATACATCCATGAACAGCTTTTCCTTTTCTTGGGGTGACAACCACTCGCAGGAGGGATCTCCCTTTTGCCTAACACAAAGGCAGCTGGAGANAGGACAAGGGGGAATGCTTTTAAACTGGAGGAGGGGAGAGTGAGATTAGATATTAGGAAGAAATTCTTTGGTGTGAGGGTGGTAAGACCCTGGCCCAGGTTGCCCAGAGAAGCTGTGGCTGTCCCATCCCTGGAGGGGTTCAAGGCCAGGCTGGATGGGGCTTGGAGCAACCTGGTCTGGTGGGAGGTGTCCCTGCCCGTGACAGGGGGGTTGGAACTCAGTGATCTTTAAAGTCCCTTCCAACTCTAACCATTCTATAATTCAGTCCATAGGCTAAGCAAAGGCTCTTTGCTCTGCTGGAGCCGGTGCCCAGCAACTCTGCCAGGCATAACTCAGGATAGGGCTGTCAGCCCTGCCTCTGTGGTGGACATCTTCCAGCATCCCTCACCGCTGGCAATAGCAGCGGTGCCATCCCTGCCCACCAGCGCTGCTGCAGCAGCATCATTCCAGATCAGGGATGCAGATTCTTGCCAAAACACCCGCTTGACATGGTCTGGATTGGAGATAATTCACAACCAAAGCCAAAAGCACATCCTTGGCAGCACAGCACCGTTACTCCAGCACTGTTGGCTCAGTCCAGTGGCACTGACTTGTTAACACAACCACACTGTCAGTGAGAAGGCATTTCCAGCACCCGGATGGAACGTTCTTCAAAGCCAGGTGGCCAACA
Organism: Thinocorus orbignyianus; assembly: GCA_013400375.1. Taxonomy (NCBI): domain Eukaryota; kingdom Metazoa; phylum Chordata; class Aves; order Ciconiiformes; family Thinocoridae; genus Thinocorus; species Thinocorus orbignyianus. The sequence continues at coordinate 12,430 of VXBW01008309.1, read as the reverse complement.
AAACATTTCCAGCATGGGAAGGAGCCCCCAGGAGCTGCAGGTGGGGTGTCCCAGCTGCACCATCACATGCACATGGACCACAGTCACATCCACTGACCTCCACCAGCTACCAGAGGGGTGCATCCAGCATGAACCACCCCCCAACTCTTCCAGCACAGCCTTCACCTTCAGCATCCCCCTGATCTGGCAGCACCAGGAGAGGAGACAGCTGTGCCAATTCCCTGGCATAAGTGGCAGCCGTGTCCCCTGTGGGCACGGGCCATATGTCACAGTGTGAGCTCACCCAGCAGCACACACAGGGGATCGTGGTCACCTCCAAGGCAAAAAAAATACCACTTTCTTTTCTCTCCTTCTGCAAATGCTTGCTTCAGGTTTTTTTCCTTGTGGAAAGGGTAATAGATACAGTGAGGTTTTCTTACCCACGTTACATCCAGCCACAGTGCTGCTACAAAGACTGCTTGAAACACATGGTAAGAGCACAAATTGCTCTAAATCCTCTTCTTCGGTATCTCTTATTTCTGTCTCGAGGTAGACAGATTCATGGCTGGGATGGTCCAAGAAGCCCCTTTTCTTACCTGGCAGGAAGAGCTATAAAGCCAGATCCCTTCTTTATTGCAAGAGAACCTCTTCAAAGCTAACAACTACATCCCGCCCTCGACCCCACTGTGAATATTTTCCTGCCACTTAAATTCATTCTCAGCCCTGATCTTGCTGCCGGCGCAGGGTTTAGCCTGCTTTGGATAATCACCAGGCAAGTGACATGTTCTGTTCTCATTTTTGTTTGCGAGGTTGACTCCAGGAGTAAAAACCATGTCGCTGTCATGCCTAATGCAGGCAGGTTTTGTACAAGTGCTTCCCCACAAAGCTCTGCCAGGGGAGCTCAGGGCTAATCCTCTACATCCTCGCTCCTCCCTGAGGATGCAGGGCAGCTTTGGGAGCCAACACAGCTAACGGGGCAGATTTAAATCCCTGCCTCCAGGAGACCCTTCCCTGCTATGCCAGAACAGGCTGAAAAAATATCTTCTGACTTTGATATCCCAGGTTTTGAGGGTTTCTAGGACTGGAGCCATCTGCCTGCCAAAAATCTCTGTCACTGAGCAGAACTGAGCACCTTGATGTCACCTTCAGTGGCCACCTCCCAGCCTTCAAGCTAATAGTCCACTCTTAGAGGCCACATTTCTACCCAAAGACACTACTATAGACAGTAATAAGATCAGATGGCAAGGAGGGGGGAAAAAAAATAATTCAATTCCCTTGAATATTTAATATTAATTGAGGACGTGGCTGGGGAAGTCGGGTACACTCTGCACAAACACTTAATATGCCAGATGGGTTGGAGTAATTCTAAGCAGCGGTTTAGTAAATGTCTTAAGAAGAAAATGAACGCAGGCACAGAGCTGCATAAGTGGCATCCAATAAATACTTCAATCAACGTGCATTAAAGACCAGAATAAAGGCTATTTACAGGATTTCAGTAGGTAAAACAAAAAACCAACCCAACAACAAAACCACTGTGATTTTAATGAGATACGAAGGCTAATTAGTAACTGGTACTTAACAAGACAGCAATAGCTGATGGAAAAAAATGGAAAGCACCCATTTGAAAGCATCGCTTCTGTGTAACTGCATTTTTCTTACAGTTCTTGAACAGTTTCCTCCAGGAAAACCAGCAGGCAGATGGTTTTCACTCATTTCAGCAGTAAGTGCCACTGCAACGGTGACAAGGAGGCAGAGCCAGGTTTTGGCTGCACATCCATCGCACCACCGAGGATGGTCAGAGACACAGTGGGATGCTCCCACAGCCCAGGGGGGCAAACTCATCCTTTCCACAGCAAAAAGCAAGTGTGGACTTACATCTCTAAAGACACATTTCATCTTTCCATGGCGGATAACCTGCTTCATACAGCCTTCACTTGAAACTCTGAGTAAGAAACACCCCGTGCCAGAGGACTTAAGTGGGTGCTGAGAAAAGCAAAGCGCTGTTTCCAGACCAATGGGTTTCTTGCCATTTCACATGATTTCCTGCATTCATCTGTGCAAAGAACAGTCGTATTCTTACTACTATTTTGAACTGTGCTGTTGCCATGCTGAAACATTACTCTGTGGCAGTAGCAGTACTCCTTGCTAAAGGGAAGCCACCCATGGTGCCCGGAGGCTGATGCCTATTCTGCTCTTACTGGTTATAAAAAGCCCACACAGGGAAAAGTGACTCAGAAAGACTAACAAGCCATCAGCAGCTCTTGCCTAGATATTTTTTTTTCAAGTAAAGCTCTTGTGCACCTTCTCTTTAGGGAGTCCTGTCCTCACCACAGTGGACACCAGGAAAACCTTGTGCTTTGACGGGACAGCTCTGCCCTCCCTGTGGGTCGCACCAGGCTGCTCCAGCAGTTGAGGAGAAGAACATAGTGGCAGCATTGAGAAACCTCACAGAGGAACAGCAGAGAGGCAGACTCCCAAAAAACCACCCTGTGGGAAACAAACGAGTCATCTAAATTAGACGAACAAAGCCTACAAAAGCTGTCACTTCGGCAAACCTGTGATCTAATCCCGTGAGTCACAGCAGCAGTGCCTGGAAAGCAGCGCAGGCTCTGCCGTGACTGTTCTTCCTTCCAGCCACTCATCCCATTGACTTCCCAACATCCCACCCATCTCCTCAGAAACCTAGGTGCGTTTTCAGAAGGGTGAATGGCTACCTGCACCCTTCCCACTGATACCCAGTCAATCCCCCTCTTCTTTCCAGCAGTGCAATGACATGATGCTACAGGAAGGAGCAGCTGCCCACATGCACCATTCCCCGTCGGATAATGCAAAGTTTCCAGCTCACAGATGCCAGTTATTAATGATTAATTCCAGCATACAGAAAAAAAAACCCACCCAATGAGTACCAGGATTTGAGCTGGCACCATTAGAGGGAAGTAACAGTGTAGAACTGTGAAGACAAAGGAAAGTTTGAAGGAGAAAAACATTAGGTCACAGGGAGTGCCCACGGGGTGTCAGCGTTTCTGGGAGTTAAGCAGGGTAGAAGATAATCCTTCAAGAAAAGGTTAAAATTAACATCCTGATTGAGTTACAGCTCACAGAAATCACCTCATAGAAGATGGGAGGACAGGATTTGAGTACAAATGGAGCCCTAGGGAAGGCTTGGTTGTAAAGTTTGCAAGACTTTAATCTTCTTCAGCCTCTTCCATGAAGGAAAATACATCAACATCAGTCCCAGACCCCCCACCAGCTGGCTGGGTGAGCATCGTCAGAGCTGGGAAATACAGAGAGGAAAAACACTCTTGAGCAGATGGAAGCAGAGGAGCACACTATCATGACATTACTCCACTTTGTGGGCTTTGCTCTTCAAAAGCCTTTTGCATTTATTGACAATATGACATCTTTTGAGTCCAGTTACACAGCAAATTTATCCTGGATTGTGCCAGAGAAACACTTCAGGACTGCAAATTCCCTCACACAAGGACTGTACTGGTCTTGCTCCACATCCACATGGACCAAGGCATCTCACCTTGCACTGAGAGCAGGGCTCCATGAGGTTGCTCCAAGCCACCATCACCATCCCGTGCATGACCCTGCCTCACACACAGGGATGAGCTCAACACAAGATGATACAGGGGCGCTATTAAAGCCTCAGCTCTTTGGAATAATTGGTCTCATTAACTTTGGGAGACTTGTGGAAAACAAATATGACTTCAGCAGAATTAAATCACCTCCTTCTGTGGGACGTCAATTATGGAAAATGCCATCCCAGAGTCTGCAGTGGACCGCTCAGTTACAAGTTTTAATCAGGGATTAATCATTATGGGATGTGCAAAATGCAGGATTGCTTTCCAAACAATTTACTCAGGATATTCTAGCAAGGAACAACTCTTCAGTGGCATTCATGGTGAGAAGACAGAATAGGGATGCTGCATGGAAGGGAGGAGCAACTGCAGGAGAGAGAAAGGAATAAAGAGAAGGAGAAATGCTTTAGAGCTGAGCACGTTATCTGTGATGCAAGTAATTAGCATGGGGTTATGATTATCACAGTGAACAGATCATACAGTGGGCTCCTTCCACAAAAGCACTCACAGGGAAATTTAATACGGAACTGCAGTGCGGAAAAAAAGCAGCTAAACATACAGGCCAAGAAAGAACTGCCAGAAGAAGAGCAAGATATTAAATAAACCCCGTGGAAACAGAGTAAAAGGCTCTGTGTTGCAACTCCTGGAGCAAAACACACACACACACACCAAGAATGAAAAATAAGATTAAGAAAGAAAAAAGCCAGCTCTAGCTTTCTTCCCATGGAGCACAAGGGCAAGCACTTGGCTTAAAGGAGCCTCTTTAATTTTTTTTCTTTCCTCTGCAGCAGCTCAAAGCCTCTGCCCGTGTTCCCCCTTGTCTAGACATCTGCACTCTGCATGCAAAATGTGAGCCGTGCTTACGGCAGAGGGGAGATCTGACTTGCATTTCCCATCCCAGTTTGCAGAGACATAACTGATGACGCACTCCGCAAGCCGAGGAGGAGACTTGGAGCTTGCTTCACTTTTTGCTGCATAGACACACTCCAAAAATCGCTCCAGCGGTCACAAGAACACTTACGAGTCACCAGGCAAAGCGTGGGTCAGGAATAAGAGGTCCTGAGCCCCCCCATCCCACATCCTTGGCTCTGTTGTGACCCACAGAGAGAGCAAACAAGCTCCGTAGCTGGAGAATTGGGGAAAACACCTCTCCCAGGGACAGATCTTCCCCTTGCAAGTTGGGCTGTGAAGGTGGATGGTGCCAACAAGAAATCTGAGAGATTACTGGGTTTCTGGTGACCCTCAGTATGGAGAGCAGCTTGCCCCAAACCACCCATCCTTACACTTCGAACACTGAGTTTCCCTCACCAGGACTAACAGCAGCTGGATAGAGAACAGATCATCTCCTCCTCTCAGGATGGTGCAAGTCTATGTGTGACTCCTTTTTCCCCCATTTATCCTGGTCTGAGCAGTCATAATTAACTGACTCCATCCAGCAGTCTCCATGAGAGATGTTCCCCCTCCTGCTCACTCTTCTTAAGAAACACAAGCTGCCATTTAGTCAACAGGAAAATAACTTGTTTTAACTTCTTCCCCTGTCATTAGTGGGCATCACATTAAGAACAAGGCAAATCACTGAGGAGAAAAAGAAACACTTGTGCTAATCAGATTTAAACAGCTGACAGCACAGTGCATCACATCGAGTTACAGGCAGCTCATAAGGGACAGCGCTCACTATCTGATGGAAAACCCCAGAATCCCCCTGGATACACCATTTTAATCATAGAATAGTTAGAGTTGGAAGGGACCTTAAAGATCATCAAGTTCCAACCCCCCTGCCATGGGCAGGGACACCTCCCACCACACCAGGTTGCTCCAAGCCCCATCCAGCCTGGCCTCGAACCCCTCCAGGAATGGGGCAGCCACAGCTTCTCTGGGCAACCTGTTCCAGTGCCTCACCTCCCTCACAGCAAAGAATTTCTTCCTAAGATCTCATCTAAATCTCCCCTCTTCCAATTTAAAACCATTACCCCTTGTCCTGTCACCTCACTCCCTGACAAAGAATCCCTCTCCAGCTCTCCTGGAGCTCCCTTCAGATCCTGGAAGGTGCTATTAGGTCTCCCCAGAGCCTTCTCTTCTCCAGGCTGAACAGCCCCAGCTCTCTCAGCCTGTCCTCACAGCAGAGGTGCTCCAGCCCTCTGATCATCTTGGTGGCCCTCTGCTGGACCCGTTCCAACAGGTCCATGTCCTTTCTCTGCTGAGGACTCCAGAGCTGGACACAGGACTCCAGGTGAGATCTCACGAGTGCAGAGTATTTAATGCAGCAGAGAAAGCCACGATGAGCTGCCAGCACTGGAAAATGAAGTGAAGTAAAACCAGAGCTAGAAACAAGACACTGGTTTTAATTGCAAGGGTAATTTCCAAACTTAACAAGGGCTTTCAGGGGGTTTGCTCTCGTGCATCGCTCAACCTTGAAATTAAGATGCAGTGCATGCAAGAGCTCAGACAGAAATGTGGGCTTGGGGCTGTGATGGGCTGAAGCTGCACATCTCATGGGTCAGATTCAACAATCTGAGTGATCCCTTCTAGTTTGAAAGCTCCCCTAACCGTGCCATAGCAACCGAGTTTAACAGAGCACAGAAACCCATGAAATTAAACCAGATCAAGGGTTTCTAAACTGAAAGGCTTTAATCCAGTGTGATTTAATGTAAACTGCCCTCCTGTGCCTATCTGCATTCTGCACGTGTAACCCCCCAGTGCTGATGTTTTACCAGTCTCGGAAGACTGGAGCCTGATGGAGGAAGCACAAAGCCCCGTGAATCCCACCTCAATTCACAGACTGCACACAGCAAAGGCTGGGAGACGTGGCCAGATGCATCAGGACTCCTGGATAATTACAGACTTGAAATAAGGGACTTGCTTTCCAATAGAAAAGCTAGCAGGAATCAAAAAAGGCAGTTCAGCTGCCTGGGTGGACAGCTTGCACATGGTTTTTGCTGATGAACTCCTAACCCAGCACTATTCAGAGCCACCACCAGCCAGATTTGAACTTGCAGTAGAAAATCCAGTCAGGCTTTGGCTCCTGGTCCCTCAAGCAAAGAAATGTTGACATTCCAAATGCCCTTAAATCCCAGCCTCTTTAGTCCCATCCTCAACGCAGCACAGACCCACAGCAAAGCTCTGTCATCTCTCTGGGCTCAGCATCACCCCATCCTCCAGTTCCCAACACACCTCCCAGACTCAGGGCAACCGGCTCTAGGGAGAGGTGTCCCTGCCCAGGGCAGGGGGGTTGGAACCTGATGATCTTTAATGTCCCTTCCAACTCTGACCATTCTAGGATTCTATTCTATGATTTAACCCCCACAAGCTGTCACAGACTCTGCATCATTCCTGCAATACAGGGCTGTAACTGCACAAAGGTTCCTTATTTATGGAAATAACAGGAAAATAAAGCAATACACCTAACAGCTTTAGGTATCATTAAAGCCATGAGCACAAAACAAGGAGAAAAGGTGTGGTTGTACATACCCAACCCACCGGTTCCTCACAATCCCACTCAACATATTTACCATAAGTGTTAAATGGACTGGGAAAGACACTGCAAAAACACAAGTTCTGCTTTTTCCAGGTTCTAGCCAGCCAGAAGGAGCTACTCCCTGCCTCCGTGATTACCTGCATTAAGTTACCTGGTCAAGGAGACACATCTGCACCAGGGCTGTGGTGCGCCAGGCGCTGTACAGACCTGCTCCAAGATGTCCCTGGGGATTATCTTTACCCACACACTGGTCAAAGGGAGTGCAAGGTTCACCCAAAAGTTCCTCTGCTCCTCAACTTGACCCTTAGCATGTGATGTGGGTTGAAAACCCAGGAGAACTTTGGATGCCTGATGTCCACCCAGGTCCCAAAGTCTCTTTGATGGCAAAACATCCAGCATCACCCAGAGCCCAGCACACCCTCACCAGCCACCCCCTGCCTTTCTCCAGGCAGTGGATATCAGATTTTTGTGCCAACCACACTCAGCCCAGGTAGTCACCTGCACCTTTTTTTAACAATTTGCCCAGTCAATTCTTTAAATATCTTCCTGGTCATTCGGGGACAGGAGATTTGCCCACTTCTGCTCAGTAATATAATTTGCCTTGTTTCCTTTATCCAGGGGACACAAGTACATTTTATACATTAACCTGAGCCTTTCACCAGCCCAATTAATTCAGCGGGCTCAGCTATTCATAGGGCCATTGTTACTGAAAGACATGCAATATGAGCTAATAAAATAAACAACAACATATGGGATTGCAGGATAGATTGGCAGAATGTAATTAAATGAACTGGAACCTGGCCAAGATAATAAAAGGAATTATTTTATTTGATTTTTTTTTTTTTTGATGGCCAGAAGTGATCTGAGCTTTGCATTCCTACCCAGCCTGGGTACGAGCTGGGGGACAGGCCCTGCTTGCTGAGAGAAGGCAGCAAGTCCAGTTGAGTCAACCCATCTTTCTGCATGAGCAAAGGGACCCCTCTACTTGGCCAACTGTAGAAGAATATGAAGAAGCTGCCCAGAGGAAGAAGTCCATGGATTAGAGTGAAGAATCTCACCTGGATTTTCATCTTGGCCCTGTACATCACCTCTGACACCCTCTTGCACAGGGCAGAGCATCACCTTTTAAGCGTTTTCCCCCTTGGGAGATCACCAACAGGGACTTTGTACATACAGCAACCAGCACAGCTGAACACAGATCTCATCTGGGGTCTCTAGAAGAGCAGAAAATGAGATCTGTAACTGCTGAGCCAGGTGCTGGCACTCCCATGTTTGCCAGTTCTTATAGATTTAGGTTCCAAGTCCTGTAGGACATCTCCACAGCTTCAGCATATCCCCACCACCAGCCCCCACTTCAGGAGTCACACCTGGGTCAGCTTCTCCTGAGCTGCCCCACAACAGCATCCCTCACTCTTAGCTAAAGCATAACAGGATTTCCTCCAGCATCATCCTGGGCTCAGCCTCACACTCCAAAAAAGCCCCCAAAAACCCCTCTGGTGACCAAAACTCCAGTCCCTTCTTCACACCCCAACATATAACCTAGGTGAACCAGGGCTGCCCTACCCAAGAGAAGAGATCCACACCCTCCCAAACCAGTTTGTGTGATCCATCAGGCTTTTTATTAAGGGGCAATTAGTGCCTGATTGGACTCCTGTGGCTCCACCTCCCCAGTTCAGCCCCACAGCTGCATCTGCCCCTACCTGAGGCCTGGAGTTAATTAGTCCTTAGAAGGTTTTCTCCTTCCAGGATCCACCACAAGCCTCAGAGATTTTCCCTATCCCAAAGGGATGCTGAAGCACATCTCTACCTGCTCTTTCCCCTTCCTCCATCATCCTGCTCAGCCATCTCATCCCAGATCTCCATCCTGACCCAAAATACTCCTCACTGCTCCAAGTCCTCCTCTGATCAATTGCAATAATTACATCAGGTTGGCCTGTGGGGAGGGAGGGAGAAGCCAACCACCCGAGCTACTACTCGAGAGGCCAAAATGCCCAGAAATTGCTGTTTCTGTGGGAAATAAATAGCTGCAAAGAACAGTGAGGTCATGGCAAAAGGCAGAGCCGGGGAAAGCAAACCTCTTCTTGACTTCTTCTGCCTCTAGAGAGCATTGTTGCATTTTCTTCCCAGCAAGAGACAGGAACGGAGGCATCTCCCCGCGCTGTGAGCAGAAGCACTTGAAATGCTGCAGAGGCACACAGCAATCTGACATGAAAAGCCCCAAACATCTCTCTTCGGTGAGCGCCGAGGACTAATAAAGCCTCCCAGAGAAGGTCACTGTGCTTTTGGATGCAGCTCCCTTTCCATCAAAACGTGCTTTGCCGGCTCACAGCAAAACACTTGTAGGGAAAGAACAGTCGTTCTGTCTGGAAAAGGGCAAAATGGCTCCACGACACAACCGGGAGCAGGCAGGGAACAAGAAGGAGCTGCCAGAATGGCTGGCAGAGGGAAGAGGAGGACGAAGGAAAGTCCTTACGTGGACATGTGAACACGGAGCGTTCACCAAGGCTCTGTGCAGATACAGCCCTTTCTCGGGCACCGGGAATGAGAAACAGCCCCTGGTGAGACCTTCAGTGAGGTCAGTCTGATAACTGTGTTGCCACCCCTCTGTTTACATCCCAGACACTGGTTGTCCATGTCCTGTGCATACCCTCCCTGTGCCCTTCCTGCAGGATCAGCCCTTCTGCACCCTCTCAGTGGGACAAAATCTCTCCTTTCCACCCTGTTATTCCCCATTCACCTACTCCTCATCCCTCCACCGTCCGCTCTCTGATAAGCCCAACTCATTATCCCAAATCAATTAAGATATATTTTTAAAGGAGCATCACTGCTGTTAAGGAGAGGAAGGTTATTACTGGTCCAATTTGCCATGGCTGAAATAATTACTTTCTCCCACACAGAGTGAGTCAGGCTGCAGCTCCCCAAGCCTTCGGTGGTGGAGGGACGAGGCGGTGTCTGAGGAGATCTGGAGGGTGATCTGGTTAGGCTGATGGTCTGACAAGAGGGCAGCAGAAATTTGTGAGACCACGCCATAATGAGCTGAATTCACAGAATCCCTCAGCACTCTGGCTGAGCTGTTCAAAGGGGACATTTCTTCCATCGTTACCTTCTTCAATTATTTTACAGGTCTGCAGCCTTCCTGGCTTGCAGAACGGGAGAAGGTGAGTGATGGAGCAGGGCCAGTGCAGGAGAAAGGATGGAAACGGAGTGACAAAAGCAAAGCAAAACCATCCTTTTGCATTACCTGCATTTAGAAAACTCCCATCTGCACGTCCAGCATCTCTCAGGGGAGGACAAGAGCAGGACTTCAGCTTCTTCAGGTCATGGCCACCTGCATGGAGCAGAGAGAAGGTGGGGTTGAGCAACATTTTGCATTCAGTGCTGCTATCTGTGCAGCCAAGGCTCTAGATCATCAGTGGTCGAGTTGGGGGCAGAGGTTTGGGGTGAAACCTGGACTCTCAACCTGCCAGTTCAGAGGAGAAGGGAGCTGGGATCCTTTAGGAGCAGTGAACAAGCTCAAACAGCAGCTTTCTTGGAATTCACCACTCTGGGTGAGCAGCTGAGCTCAACCTCACACCAGTTCTACTGCACTGGGAGCAACTTTTTCCCCTGAAAGGGTTAAGCATCCTCCAAAAACCCTGTAGAGCTCCAGAAGTGGAAATTAGTTGGAGCACAGCCTGAGCAACCCCTCCACTGCAGTTACATTTCGGAGAGCATCTTCCCAGCCCCTGGAGAGGAGGCACCTGCAGTGAGGAGGCTGAGACTGCCTGGGCAACCAGAACCTTCCTGGTAATGAAAATCAGTTCCCCGAAACCTTGGGATACTTGGAAAATACTCAGTTCCAATTGAGAGCTGCTGCCTCTCACACACAGCCATCCAGCAAGGCTCAGAGCTCCCAGGTTTCACACACCAGCTCTTAAGTGCCTCTCCCTGCACTTTTCCCCCTGCAATCTGCTGAGCAGATTTCCCTGCCAGCTGAGATCCCAATCGCTGGGTAAACCCTGCCCGGGAGCGGGGAAGCCACACTCTCCTGCCATCAGGAAAGCTCTTCCTTTCTGTCCCGGTTTGAGGGAAAACAAACCAATTTTCCGTTTTACAATTTTACTTTTTAGCTGAGCGTCTTCTAATTAACTAAACTCTGAAATTAACGGCACATTGCTCAGAAAACTGTTCACTCTCACAGTGATAAGACCTGATTACACCAAGAGATGGTGCAGAGGTGCCAAGGTCTGGGCAGACCCCAGCAGGAGCTCACACCAGCTCTGTACTGAATGAAGCCACCACCAAAGCACCCACCCCATTCTGCAGGAAAAAAGCTTCAAAAAATCACACTCATTTGGGGAGAGACCATCACCGTGTCCTCGTGGCCACAGACAGCCCCGGGGGCGGAGGTTTGCTGCTCCCAGCAGGTCTGACTGGGCACGGCTGGAAACAGCTCCCGTGTGTCAAGACAGGGGCAGAGAAAAGGGTAATTTGGAGGTTGTTTTTATGACTTTTCTTCTGTTATTTTTTACCATGGCTGTTCTCCAAGTGTTAAACAATTGGCCGACCGAGGGATACCGCTGCGAGGTCAGGAGTTATGTTGATGTTTCGGCTTTCCCAGCAAAGCTGGGATTCACCAAGGGAGCAGATTTAGATATCTCTTTCCTGGAGGAATCTGTAAACGAGCAAAGACATTCCCCATTCCACAGCAAGACCAAAATCACCCTAATGAAGCCGTGTTGTCCACGTAGAAATTAATGCATGGCCTGGATGCCACAGCTGGGGTTTTTCTTCTGATGCTTTGTGAACGATCACAATGGACAGGGAAAGCCAGAAAATCAGCTTGGACCGCAAATTCAGGTGGCAGTGCACTAGAAAAAGGCTATTTTTATCCAGAGAATAGAAGACATTTCCCTCTGTTCAGTTGCCCTGTGGTTGGCACTCGAAGCCCAGTGGCCCCTGCGAGCAGAACAGAAGAAGGAGAGCAAAGTCTTTGTCCTGTGACTTCTTTCAGCACCAGGCACAGCAGCAGAGCCTGCCCTCGGCACCGCGCAGGGTCTGGCGAGCTCTGCTTTTTCACACCCACTCAAGCAAAAGTGTATTTTCTAGCAACGGAAAGTATGTCAGGCCATCGATTTCTTGGGCAACTGCACTGCAGAACAGACACAGCTGAACTCGGTGATGCATGAGGCTGTTGGCTGCAAACCAAACACCCAGTAAAAAATGCTTGAAAAACAGGTTTTTTGTTGTTTTCCTGGTGTATTTGGATAATAACCTGCCTGCTCTTAGCCCTCCCCTTCTAGCCTTGGCTACTCCACGCCAAATAGGATGGAGGGGGAGTCACTTGGGCTCCCCCAGCATCACTTCACATGGAGATACCTGATCAAAAATAAGGCAAATCATAGAATTATAG
>VXBW01008306.1:167925-272694 GCA_013400375.1 Thinocorus orbignyianus | reverse complement strand
GGGGGGAGGGTTAATGAGAGTTTCTGTCAGATTCTGGAAGGTCTCTCCTGGCAAAGCAATTTGCAAATTCCTCTGTCACAAGGTTCAATGGCTCTACATTCCTCTGCAGAGTGTCAGGGTGATCTAACAGCAGGAGACTTGCTGTGGTTGGTTGCAGAGTAGCCAAGGAGTGAATTTCTCTGTGCATTCTAAGAATTTAGTCTTCAGCCAGGCTCAAGTGTTGCTGGGGCTGGGGAATAGCTGACCACAGCCAGGTGATGAGACTGAAAGCTGTCCACAGCTTTTAAGTCCCCTCCCTAGATCACTTGCTTGTAAGGTGTCTCAAAGGCAACCAGGTGGCTTTGAAAATTAAGAAAAAAAAACACTTCCAAACAAAAAAACACACACACACACGGCTTTATTATAATATACAGTAAATCAGCTAACATTTTAAATAGGAAAAAAAAAAATCAGCTAGGTATGTTACTAATAAAATTAAATGTGTAAACATCTATTAATTTTTAACGCATAGCTTCCGCTTTCCAAATCAGTCCTTTATTCTTGCCTTGGTTTAGCTAGTTTTGTGGCTCTCTGACCAGAGCAAATTCTGCACACCCTCCCCTGACCTGGAGGGGCTTCCCTCTGGCTGTGGCAGGGGCTGCACGGCTGCTTCCTACTCCTTGCAGCAGTTCCTGTCTTTGAGTTGCAGGTTCCCAACTCCGTGTTCTGATGCCTCTCCCTGCTGGCTCTTGAACCTTCCCAGTCCCTTGGTATGCTTACTCACTTGGGAGCAATTTGCCCCAATTTTGCCTTCTTTCCAGCTGGCTAGAACTGACACAGTTTCTATTTAGAGGATCGGCATGAAAACGTGTGTACAAACATACAAAAAGTCAAATCTGGCTGACTCAGCATTTCTCAACTGGCTTTTTGGTGGCCAGCGCTCAGGGTAAGATTAGTTAGACTCTGCTGCTCAACCTTGGAGGTAAAGGGAACCGTGCTGTGCACAGCTCTGTTAAAAGCCATTCACCACTTGAATATCTTCCTCACCCATCTTCTTTCTTGACAGGCCACATAGCAAAGCAAGCTCTGGGAGACACAGAGAGAGCAGGCAGCATCACCAGTGCTGTCCCATCACTGCCACATTCTGGTCACCTCAGCAGTCTGCTTCATGCCTCTGCTACCTTCTCCAAGGCTGAGGTCCTGCTCCAGCTCCCCGGAGCCTGAAGCACTTTTCTGCTTGCAGCAAGCACAGGCAGCACCAGCCTGGGGTGCAGGACTTCATGGAGCCTGGTGGCACAGGCAGAAAGCGCAGGACTCCTGGCCCCATACATTCATTTCCCGTCCTGTTCCCTGTGACCAGACTCCAAAAAGTGCTGACATTTTATCCTGAGTCTGAACTACATCACCAAACTTTGAGAAAGACAGCTGCAGACCTGCAGAGGTCAGGATTAGTGTGGATCTGTCCACTGTAATTAAGGCCCATCCCCTAATAAAAAAAATAATTAAAAATAAATATCTGAATAGGCTAAGCTGCAAAACAACATTCTTCTCAAGTCTATGCCTTCTGTTATTGATACCACAAACTATAGACCTATAAATTTAATGACAAATTAACCTCTTTACCTAATGCCAATTGACATTGAGTAATCTCTGTAGCTGAACATATTTAGTTTACAGCTAGTAATCAATGTGGCACAAACAGTGGTTATGTCAAATTCAGACAGTGTGGTGAGTTATAGCTGAGTATAATTAAATACAGACACTTTGTTCTTCTCGGCTGAGTTTCAAAAATCTGTACACAGGATTCCCTCTCTTCCTACTATTCATTTAATTTTAAGTAACTTTGCATTTACATATTTTTTTGCCAAGGTTGCTCTTTGCAGCGGTTCTCCATTGTTTGCCGTAGCATGATTTGACAAATGTTTCTTACATAAACCAGCAGATCAACAGGCTGTCACTACATTGCAGTAAAACTGTATTTTATAGAAAGCACAATGTGCATTTGTAACATGAACATGTATGAAGTTCAAAGTTACAACAGCAACACATACAGCTATTTTTAAACCTCAAACTTTGTTGTAAACTCTGCTATTGTAAAGGTCAAAAGAATTTGAATGGAAGTAAACTTTCAAACCTTGATAAGTATAAAACGTTTACCACTTAGGGCAGGTTCTGGTAAGATTATTTATGGGCTACACAGTGCACTGTTAGTACAAAACTGGAGAGTTTCCTTTGTTAAAACTTTTCAGTCATCTTCACTAATATATATTAATGTGTCTTATCACACCACAAAGAAAAGGAAGAAGGAATTATTTAGGGGAGAATAATGGATCCTAGGGGTTTTTGTATCTCTTTTGCTAAAGATTCTGAATTGCTCCTATGTTATTATTAAAGTTAATACATATATCCAAGGAGTTTACATTAATCAACTAGTAGTCACTGCTTACATCAAGCTCAGTAGAATATCTGCCGAAAACAAACCAAAAAGATGGCTCAGATGCAATTGAAGCAAATCCATTTAGAAGGTGAATGGCTATTAATGGTATTCATTCAGCTCTAGTTGTTATATATATTCAACTTTCCTTCCTCTGGCCAGTGGATCTGAGCCTTTCCTAACCAACTGTGCCTTGTTCACAGTATCTAATCCATTTTTTTTCAGAGTAATAAAGAGATTTTCCAGTGTTTGCTTTGATTGCCTCTCCTTTTTTCATCTCACTTTTGGTATGTCTTGTCATTTCTATCCGTCTGCTCTGTCTTTCCTTTCTCTCTGTTCCTCAGTGGACTTGCTGGCAGGCTGACCTGCAGAAAAATCATAATTAAAAATGGTTCCTTTCTCAGCTTAACAGGATGCAGTCCTCCCAGACCACAGTGAGATTTGTGTCACGGTCAGACAAACACTACTACTCAGGAGGAAGGGAGAAGTTTTCAAAACTGACTTTTCAAAGTGCTCTGCTTCACCAACTTGTTGAAAGTCTCCAGGCTTCACAAGAAATTGAACCCTCTGGGGCATATTTTCTCTAACCTAGGTATAAAAACCATCCTATTAATTGTCATTCATTCCTCAGATAATGAAATATAAAAATTAGTATCATGCTCCTGAGGTTCTAATGTTTACCGGGTTTGAAGGTTTACTCACTCAAAGGGTGGTGGAAGGAGAAGGACAGACTTATCCTGCAGGAAGAGTGAGGGGTTAAACATATCTCACTTCTTCTACTTGGAACTTTTAAAAACCTTTTGAATAAAAAAATGTTTAGAAAGTTTCTCCTCATTCTTTTCAGTTCATATACAACTAAAAAGTCAGAATGTTTCTCCCCTCTCATCAGATGGTAAAGAACAAATGTGCATTAGATGTCTGAGCACCTGGTTCTATTACAGGTACTGGCTGGGGGTTGCACTGACAAGGAAAACTACAGTGAGAGAATCAGGTTTCAAGATTTCCATTAAATAACCTACATATGTAACTGAATAACTACTGATTGAGTATAAAATGTCACTATTTGCCAGCCGTTTGAAGTTCAGGGAACTTGTTCTTCCCAGATGCTTTCTAGGAGCAGCTGGACACAAGTGTCCACCAAAAAAAGAAAAAAAAGCAGATAATTATAATTTTGTGAAGAACTTGCAAGGCTTGCTCTGCTTCTCAAGAACAGGTTAAAAAAGCTGGGGTAGGGGACAACAAGAAAACCCCAGCAACCAGGATTCATTGCATCCAAGTACTTTCACATTGCTTCCTATTTTTCCAGATATTTAATTTTCATCAGCAAAACAAGATGAAAACTCCATTCCCTCCAGAGAAATGTTCAACTTAGATACCACTATAGAACAGGATAGAAGTTATTAAAACCATCAAAGTAACTTAGCTAAATGAATTATGATCAAAGTTTATGTTCTATTGGGGTGGTTTTTGGTTTTTTTTTAATCAGTCTCATTTGTGCACCAAATTATTTATATTACAGTCTGACCCACAATACTCTATCTGAAACTGTAGACACACTGCACTGAGGGTTTAATGTCTAGTTTCCTTCTAACCTGAAAACTTGTCTTTATCTTGAAAAGAAAGAAAAAAAAAATCAAAACCTGCAATGCAATAAAACAACCAAAACCCCAAAATAGCATTAAAATTTTAATTTAATTTACTACCATGTGACAAGTCTTACTTTACTACTACAACAAGCAAGGGGGTAATGAGGACAGCTGTCATGAGTTAAGTACCATTTAATCCAAAATAAAAACTTCTCCTTTCTCAGTTCACTTTTAACTAGTGCTGTTTCACTGGCACAAAAGATATGATAGTTCAGGTCTTCTGCCCGAAAAAGCGGACCTTCAGCTGCCAAAAGAACAAAATACTTTGCAGTTACACCTGCACCATCAGCACTGGTATCAGTACAGGCTGGGGAATGAAGGGATTGAGAGCAGCCCTGCTGAGTAGGATTTGGGGGTAATGTGGATGAAATGTGAGACATGAACTGTCAATATGCGCTTACAGCCCAGAAAGCCAACCGTGCCACGGGCTACATTAGAAGAAGTGTGGCCAGCAGGTCAAGGGAAGTGATTCTACGCCTCTGCTCTGCTCTCATGAGACCCTACCTGGAATACTGCGTGCAGCTCAGGAGAGGAAAGACATGGACCTGTTGGAGCGGGTCCAGAGGAGAGCCACGAAGATGATCAGAGGACAGGCTGGAAGGGCTGGGGTTGCTCAGTCTGGAGAAGAGAAGGTTCAGGGGTGAGCCTTCCAGTACCTCAAGAGGGCCTACAGGAAAGATGGGGACAAACTTTTTAGCAGGACCTGTTGTGACAGGACAAGGAGTAATGGCTTTAAAGTAAATGAGGGAAGATTTATACTAGATACAAGGAAGACATTTTTTACAAGGGTGGTGAGACAGTAGAATATATTCCCCAGAGATGTGGTAAATGCCCCATCCCTGGAAACATTCAAGGTCAGGTTGGACAGGGCTCTGGGCATCCTGATCTAGTTGAAGATGTCCTTGCTCATTTTAGGGGCGGTTGGACTATATGACCTTTAAAGGTCCCTTTCAACCCAAACTATTCTATGTTCCTATGATTGTATGATCTCGTGACATGTCTCAGTTATTCCTCATTTTACTGAAGCAGAAATTGATGTACATGGAGTTGAAGGTCTGAATTTCTGAAAGAAGCCTGTAATTGGGAATGCTTCCATGCTAGAGGAGTTTGCTCTCAGCAAAGTTAATTTCCAGTCTTTGAACTGGCATAATATTTGCTGCATTGAACAACATCTACTTTTATTAACCAGTCTGGTGTTTGAGGGCCTTTACCTCAGCTCTTTGTCTAAATCCAACCACAGGTGTCATAAAATTGTGTCCAAAATTTGAGATTGATGGTTTAGCATGTAATGACATATTATAGATTGTCAGTAGAGTAATAGATTAATAGATCTCCATCCCTTATCATGTGTATCCTACGATATAAACTGAGGCTGTACAAGTCAGAGTATAAAATTACATACTTACTCGGAGAGCTTTTGAGTAACAGCAAGTTTTTCTGCTTACTCTTAAAGCTGCTTTAGAAAAGGGTTGTGGCAGGCTGGTGGGCAAAGTACCAGGCTATACAAGGGCGAGATAGGAGCAAATGCAGAAGGATAAGCCATAGACCTGAAATGTCTGAATGTTAACTGAAAAAAAAAATGAAAAATGGCTTGGCTAACATGGCTGGTGAGTACTTCATTCATTTCAAAAATCAAAAGTCACACTGCAATCTGACAGTCCCTACTCTGTCAGCTAAAAAATGACCAGATCTTACTGTCTACTGCTTGTTCTGCTCAGGGTGAAGGCTGTGCTGCCAGAGATATGACAGAAATGCTCTTCTGCAATAATTGATTTATCTAAGTGGTACACTTCTAGCAATAAACTTAATTAAAGTTTTAAAAGTTCAAGCTATTTAACCAGTTACTTGCATCATAATTGACTCATCTGCTGCTATTTGCCTTTGAAGTTAACAACAAACCCTGCGGCCTTTTGTCCTTTTTTTTTTGCACATCATACTGCAACAGCAATATCTAATTTATGAGAGATTTATCAGAGAAGACTTTGTTAATGACACAGCATGCATGTCTTTCTATGTCAGCTGCTCCGATTAATAATCCTCCCTCCTTCTGCAGTATGTGTAAGCCTAACGATAAACCCTTTGACACGTGGGCACTGTAGCCCTTTCTGGTGTTTCATGTGTGAGCCAGCCCAAGGAAAGGGGGCAAGAGATACTCAGATCACAAGGACCCGATGGGTAAAGTAGTCTCTCCCTCTCTCTTCCTGCGGTGAGGTGATTAAAATCCCAGTGACTAGATCTAGTTCAGACTGGGAACATAAAGGTTTTGCCTTTAAACACAGGAGGTTCACAGTCCCGTCACTCGGGCACGTACTTTGCAACCTCTTACTCAGCAGACCGTTCAACGGGCTGTGCCACATGCCTGAGATCAGGCCAAATTTGAAGCCCACAGAACAAGATGGAAAAATTCCAATGCGTTTGAACCAGGTCCTTCTTTCTAACTCATGCTGCCCCTTAAATACAGTTATCATTGCAGGGCATCTGTCGCATAGTGTGTATTATCCTTGGGCAGAGGGGGAGAGGGGCACCACACTGTGCTGACACATCCCCTGTCATTACAGAAACAAGGGATGCCTGACAACTGAAAGAAATCAATGCCAATTTGTTCTTGACTGCTTGGCAGTACAACAATTACTTCACTGATTAAATCAACAGTTAACTAACAGAGGTAAAATTCAAAAGTTAAAGGAAACTCCACCATATCGCTATGTAAAATTTTCTCTATTCCGTTTTCAAGCTGTTATGTGATCTGGTGAAGTCCCGCTTTGTTCTCTCTGAGCCTGTTGCCATGGAAGTGACTGAAATATTACACATTAAGCACGATAGCCTCTATTTCCTAAACAAATAAGTAGCTTTTCCCTCTGCAAAGGACTACAAATGGTACTTGTGCTGCTCTCCAATATGCACTGCATATGCCAAATGCTTTTAAGCACTAAGCTCGACTCTAAGCAATTGGGTCACCTAGCAGGAAGGACCAGCTAGAAGGTGCTGCCTTGTGTGTGGGCAGAAGGGGGAGTTTCGGGCTTCGCAGTGTTTCCAAATCAGCTCAGGTCACCCCTTCCCTTTTGCTGTTTACCAGCAAACAGGTCCAATGCAAACATGAAGAAAAGGGGGAACCAGGTGAGCTTCAACTTGCGCAAAGCTTAAAAGTCAAGACATCTGGGTGCACAACAGCCCCACGAGCAAAAAGGATGAAACAACAGAAAGTTCAATATCTGTCTGCCAAAGCACTTGTGCCTAGTGAGGAGTGGGATACCTTCTTCCTTCAGAGAGGAAGGATAGCATGCTTCTCAGAAACATTCCTTGTGTTCAGGACAGCATAGATACAGCTGCTGTGCCCACTGCTTGCAAGGACGGAGGAGGGAGAAGCAGACACCTTGCTTCCCTGCTCCCTATAATGAAAGATAGCATGAGACAAGGCAGCCCACAGTCTGCAAGGGACTGGACAGCAGTGTTTGTTTTCCCTTCCTGACGAGTTCAGAGCAAGCGAACAGGAGATCTGGGGGCAGTCTGACACTGCAGAGTCTCCCCCAGAGTCTATTTTCAAAAAACAAATACTGAGATGCTCACTTTTTCCATAGAAGCAAATCCTTTCTCAGAATAAAAGCTTAGCCTGGAGAAAAATCTGTTGGCATGTTGTTTTTCAAGATATATGCATTCCTACTGAACAAAGTTTATGATGACAGAAACATTCCTGACATTTTAAAGCAGTTGCTATGTTTTCCTATATATGTATTTATCTGTTATTCTCCACAGGAAGGAAATCCTGAAGAAGAGAGGTATTTAATCTTTTTTACATTTTTCTTATTAAAACTTTTGCAGCACTTCACAGATTTATACAGAAATCGTGGATCTTGTACAGGTCTTTCAATCTCATTCTGTAGCTGCTTCATATAAGAAGGAATTTTTTCTTCTTCCAATCCTTCATTTTCTAATTTCTAAGTTGAATTTATCTAGATGTGAGGAAGTACAGTTCTTTTCATCAGAAGGAGATAAGGTTTGGCCCTGGACTATCGATCCTTTCAGTTTTTGGCTAAAATGTTTTTGAGCAGATGCAAGCTCTGGGTTGCCTGTGTTTTTGGAGAGCTTACAAAAACTGAACTTTCGAAAAATTAGGCAATGAGTCATGTTCTCCAGTCCTAACCACCTTAGCTAGGACTGAACAGGCCAAACAAGGTCAGACTCAGTCAGTAAGACCAGCAAACCAAGTGGCTGCTGATGGGAGTTGCACTGGTGAGTGGCACTGGAGCAGCAGTGTTTCTGAAAGGCAGTGGAAGCACCACCACACTGCAGAAGAGTGAGGCATAAATCTGCATAACTTTCTCATTAATCTTTCAGGTTTGGGGGAAAACCTGCTACTTTTAGTGTCTTGGCCAAGCCACATGGCCTATACAACCAATGTCATCTCTGATGTCATCTCTGTTCTTCATTTCATAGATGATGTCACACCATGCCGTAGCACACTAGTAAACAGAGGTTATGTTCTGTCAAAAAGCTGCAGTCTTTCCATACACGTGAAGCAATTTCCAACAATACATTTTGATTTGGAGACCCCTTCTGTATCAGAGGCTCAATTAGTTTCTGGTATGAAATTATTACCACCACAGCACTACCAGTAGAGCAAGGTTACTAAATTCCTTAGCAGGACTGGAAGTACCTAACAGGTAATTGTTAAAAATTGGATTTAGTATTTAAGGAGAAAAGATCATCCTCATTCCAAATACACTAAAACAATAATATGTAATGACAATAATGACATTATTTCATCTAGAATATTAATAACAGACAACATCTTTGCTGCTGCAAGTACCCTTTAAACTTTCTTTCCTGCAAAACACGCAAAGTGCTGGAGCACAGATTATATTGCAATTGCAGCTCTGTGTTAACACCTCGGGACAAGAGTCCCAATATATTACAGTATCAAAGAGGATCTCATAAGATATAATTTTAATTACTGTATCATTTCTAAATATGGCAATAACCTCACCACAAACAGCTTTTAGAACAAGGGTCCCATTGCACAGCAGCTGAATCCAGCCCTGGATTTGCAGCAGATGCAGACATTGCTGATTAGACAAGATGCAGATTTTACTTAATGAGTAACGTACAATTATACTGAATCTTTGAAGTGAAACCTTTGGTTATTCCACATGAAAACAATGACCCTACTGAAGGAGTCTTTCACCTTTCTGATAAGGTAATGTGGTAAAAGTAGCTAGCTAATGTGTTAACTAAGAGTTTCATAACAAACAAAAGATAGTAATTTATTAGGCAAAAAACTACATCTGTCTTAATTCTTAGACACCAACTTTATGCAGGGAAGAGTTTTGGATATTACAATTAAGAAAATGAATCATTAATCTTTAGCTTAATGCAGAAGCATGCTGAGCCCAACAATCTATGACCACTATACCCTTTCTGCCCCCTTGAACTTCAGTTCTATAAAAGCAATTATAGCAGAAATGGGTTAAGATTATGTCACAACACAAGCAAACTTTAAATTCCCTAATATATNAAAAAAGCCCCAACAAACTAAACCCACACTAATTTCTCTCCATGTAGGTACCTATTAATCACTGTTAGACCACACAAATTGGTAGCAGTAAGGCATTAAGGTCTACATTCTGGCATTAAAACCAACTATAAACTTCTGTGAAAATCTAAATCAATGAAAACTAATGCACCTGCTCTGCTCTTGCTGTATAAGTACACATCCATGAAAACCCTACAAGCAAAAGCAGACCCCCTATTCTGTAACTGTAGTACTAGTTAGGTATAAAAAATAAGTGAAACCTCGGATTTTTCCATTCAGAATTCAACTGTCTCTTGCAAACATTCTGGAGTCCAATTATGTCACCTCGTGTATGTGGTATGATAAATGTGGTATAGCTGCAAGGTTCCCTCCTTCCGTTCACTTTTAGCTATCTCAAAATTTCTGGAGGGCAGAGAAAGTGGAAGCTCCTATCTTAGTTTCCAGAGAGCCCCAAAGAATGGTTCTGGGAGACAAAGTTGAAGACTTGGAGGACCTGTTGTGGTTTAGGACTCTGGTGACCACTCAGAAGTCCAAGGACTCTCACTGTATATTGAAAAAAAGGGGATGATCTGTATTGTCCCTCCTCTTCTACATTCTTTTTCACTCTTTATCACTAAAGAGAAGGGTTGAAACCACTGGGGGGCTGGGATATTCCTCTTCAACCACAGTCTGAAGATACAAATTAAGGGAAGGCAGCCACAGCTGAATCTTCATCCCTTCTAAGTATCTTCTGCCATGGCCTGCTATTAGGGGTCTTTGTAGCAGGTTATGAGAAAGAGCACTCCTGAGGTTGCCCTGGGGTACGTTATTAGCTAGACTGTTTTCAGGCATGCAGAGACATAAAACACACTGCCCAAAGTGGAGTGAGTCCTGCCTCTCAGGCTATTGGCAACGTAGTCTTTGACCCTGACAAGGCACACGGCTCCTTGTGTGCTTTAGTTTCCCATTTTGACAGCTATAATAAAAACCCTTCCCCAATATCACAGTAATGTGTTGAGACATCAGTGTTTGCAGCTATCTGCTTTGCTCCTCTGCCAGGATTTTATTACTCAGTGGCAGGAATGACAGATCCAGAGAAGCACCTGCATCCCAGCTACTGTACTGTAAAATCTGATATATTACATCCTTGGTGGAAAAAGAGAGCACAGCAGTGTGAACTTTATGAACAGCTGAGGCACAGCTATACATGAATGAAAAGCAGAATAGATAGGGACAGTAATATCCACATCATGCCAGTATGCTTCAGTGAAAGATATCTATGAAGTAGATAAATTGATTACTCTGCTATCCATATGCATCCATATTTATCCAGAATAAATAAGATACACAAAATTACAGTTCAAACATCACATCAGAAAGTCTTTAACTTAGCCACCTTCCGAAAGTACTTTTATGAAAGCATTTGTTGGGGTTTTTTATGTTGCAAAAATTATCTTTTTCATTAGCTGAAGAAAGTTGCATGTGATGTCACAGTGACTGTAAACCATTCATTTTATGTTACTTCTTCACAACTAGTTAAAGGAGTATTAACAAAGACTCAAAATGGGTTTCTCAATCTTCCACTGGACACTCACATTGCTGTTTGCAAAGCAGAACAGATATGATTCTATGATCCCATAATTCTGTGATCATTCAGTAAAGTATCTTCTATCAGGGCAAAAATAATGGTACATAAAACTTAGTTCAACTATAATAAACGGAGAACATACCAGGTCCAGGTATTATACAGAAATCCAGCCAATCTGGAACAGGGAACCTGTCTTCAAACAGAAGGCATACCTAAAGTTGTGGTGAGTATAAGCAAGCTACTTCATTTGTGGGACATCAACAACAGATGATCAACGCTTGGGCTCAGTCGCTGTCGTAAGTCTCCTTTCCACCCACACAGGTAAGAGGACTAAAAAAGACACTGTCCCACATTGTAGAAGTGAGAGACGGCTTACTTAAGGAACCACCCCTTGGCAAGATTTCATTTCTTTTTTTTTTTTTTCCTCTGCACTTCAATAATTTTTAAGCCTTTAGAAATCAAAGTTCTGAAAAAACAGCTCTTTTCTTCTTGATTTTGCATTAAGCTTTGAAAGGAAATAGACTGATCTGAGAGCAGTACCTTTATTAGCAAACTGAAGATCAGGTTCCTGTACTGGAGGGTATTAGATACCACAGGATTTTTGGCAGTTAAGCAGACTGAAGGTCATTTAATTTTGGTTTTGTTTCTCACTATCCAATCTATTTTAATTGGCAATAAATTAATCTTTCTTAAGTCTGTTTTGCCTATGATTGTGACTGGTATCTGCCTTTATCGTGATCCACAAATCTCTCCATCATATTTTCTTCCCCTGTCCTGTTGAGGAAGAGGATGAGGACAAGGACTGGGAGAGCACCTTAAAAGGCATCTGGGACCTAGCTAAGGTCAGGTAGGATCCAACAGAAAAAAGAGTCTGCAGGAAAAGGAGTCCGTACCCGCCTTGTGTGGGTTGTCTCATCCTCTTGTTCAACGTAAGGATAAGATTATCACTGCACTTGTCCCTGCAATCATCACCAGCTGCGGAGACTGCTGCTAGGTTTTTTGTGCCAGAATTGACCAGTATCCAACGCTGAGGCGGCTTCTTGTACCTCTGATTATCTTAGAACATAGCTTCTCATGGTCATTCTTTGTTTTCAGCACCTTCAGTTTCCCCTGTGTGAACCCCAGCTTATGCTGAAATAATTACAGAGCTCTGTAATGGCTGGACATTGCCTAATAATTCCAGTGATTTAGATTTCCATATTCATTATCTATCAGGCACCCAGAAGGAAAGGAGCAGCCAATTACTTCATTAAGTCTTCTCTTGACAGATGGAATGACTTCTCTTCCTTTACTGCCTACATAAAAATACTACTCTTGGACTGTATCAATTATAACTCTGTTTCATTTTAAGTCATTGCTGGGTTTCCACATGGTTTGTGAAATACATAATTTTACAAGCAGAGAAACCAACAGACCGGGACACAAAGCAAACCTTTATCAGGTCAGGAGGTTCAGATCCTGGCTCCACCTCAGTTCTCCAACAAATGATCACTGATGCATTTCTTGAGGAAATACCTTAACTTATGGCTTCAGGACTTTTGTGTTTAGGTTTGGGGTTTATCTGGTTTTAATCTTGGGTTTTTTTCACAGCTGAACGTAATTTTTCAAGTTATGCCATAGTTTTTTGATAACTTCTGGTATTTTTTTCTCAAAAAAAAGTTTCATTTATTTGTATATTTGAAAGCAAACCCAAAGTTTCTACTTTTCTAACTGATGCTCTTTCCCATCATCCTCTCAATCTTTATTAAATTATTTGGATCTTGGTAGAGAAATGAGCTAACACTCACAAAAGCCAGTACTTGTGACAACTTCAGTGAGCTCTGGAAAAAGTCCTAGAGGCTCACACCTTTCAGACAGAGCTAATATTCTGGCTGGAACAGCTCCCAAAACAGGCATGTTTTAACAAGTACACGTGTGATTAAGCTGAATTGTGAAATCAGTACACAGAACTGGAAAGCCCCTGAAAAGTTCCTAACTTTATTCAGCAAGGTAAACAAACACAGGTGGGTGCAAAATCCTGCTGGAATTTACTGAGGCCCAGTCCTATTTCAAAGGAAAGGAATCCAGCCCTGCTAATAGCAGTCATCAGCTGTCTTTGTCTCCCACCTCAGTGCAGCATGATTTGAAGCTGCAGAGGTTTGAGATGCCATGGGGACTCCAGCAGCATCCATGGTCCCCTGATGAGGTCCAGGTGCTTGGCAGCAGGGGTGGCTTCTGTGAGAAGAGCCCAGAGGTGCTGGGTAGGCGTCTGCCAGCCAGCCATGGTCAAACCACCACATGTGGACAAAGAGCAGTTAAACAAAGACAAAGAGAAGAGAGTCTCTTCTGAGAAGGACTGGTTGTTGTCCCCAGAGCCCAGTCTACCTGGCTCCCAGGACAGCTAACGCTGTGGATTGTTCCTTTCTTTTTCTGCTGTTTTCCCAGCACAGACCTCACTAAGACAACCTTGCCACATCAAGGGCTGCAACACATGGCTTGGTTTTCCATCACAGGGATATTCCAATATGCTATAGAAATAGAGTATATGCCCTTACAGGCCCTGTTTGCCTGTATGTATTATATTGCTCATGTGAGAGAAGGCAGAAGGAAAAAGCTTCTGCCCCCTCCAAAAAATTGCCTTCCCCTTCACCCTGGATTGCGTAATATCAAATACAGCAGACAGTTCAGTCTGGTTCTTCTCTGAGGTCTTCAGTTTTGCTGCAGCAACAAAAAGCTAACCAACAAACATCTCTTCCAACATCTGTTCCAGTTTCATGTCTTCTGAAAGAGGCATATCTCTTCACCATGGTACAGTCTATATGGGACTGTGTCCTCCTCTTCTCTGAGTCCAGCCCAGGAAGCAAGGGAGGGTACAGTATCCACAGTGCTACAATGAGGACATTGTGAGCTCTAGGAGAATCCACAGGCTCAAGGGGAAGCTGGAGAAATTAATGACCTATAAGTATACCCGCAGTTAATAAACAGACACTATGTCTAAGACTGCCTAAGTCCCTGAGCTTAAATGGTAGAAACTGGTAGAACATCTGCAGGAAGTACCACCACATGGTTGCCACTGCTGGAGACAGGATCTTAAGGTTGCCTTGTAAAGCTGTTCTTTGGGTCCTATATACTGTCACTGTTGAACACAATCTATTCCAAATTTTGTGGATCTAGATAAAAATCGTAAGAGAGATGTCTCCTACAAACCCAGCCCTCTATAATAGCCTTCCTGTCTTCTAGCTGTCAGTTATATGATTATTATGTCAATTTTCAATGTCACATTCATGTAATTTGCTTTGAAGGGGGAATTTATAAAACAAGTCCAGTTGTCTCTCCTGGCAACTAGTTTTTTTGTAAAAAAATGTCTCTTTCTAACACAGTGCTTTTGTATAGATCAAATGCCAGCATTCTTTGAGGTTTTGAAAAACATTTGGGAAAAATATTAGAGCAGAGAAGTCACCTCTGCTAGTTACCTGCTTGCTTTTTTTTTTTGTTTTCCTGGTCATGATTTAATGATTAGGGAGGAATAGCTTCAGACAGCACTTAATTTGCTTCTTTGACTGCAGAATAAAAATGTGACATCCAGGAAGGATGGGTAGAAACTATTACTGATCTAGTTATATTGTTGATTCTAACTGTCTTTTCTCTGTATCATTGTCCTATGACATGGATCAAGATCAGAAAAGTTAAAATTCTTCTCATATGACGTGATTTTGTCAAAATTATATTTTTTGTTCTTTACTAATAGAACTTGCACAGTCATAACAAAACATTACAGAAGAGAGAATGAAAATGTTATTTTTACCATTTTTTTACTGATTTACTATTGCTTTTTTACTGTTTCATAACTTTTCATAACATTTCGTAATTCATTCCAGAGATTGACCAATGAGACGATGTAGTATCTTTTATTAATTACAAAAGAATCCAGCACACTTTGAATGTTTTCAGACTTCTGGAATCATTGAGATGACCATAAACATGTTCAGACTTGAACAGTACAGTAGCATAGTGCTTCTAACGAGTTTCTATAATTTTTTCCCCCCTTTTTGTACAAACTTGATAACTATTCGAAAGATACCTGGAAAAGGAGAGGTGCTAAGAAAATTACCTTAACTCTGTTAAGGTGCTGTCTGGATTTTAGGTTATGAACTTGAAAAGTTACATTCATTGCCCTGACACCAAATACAATTTTGTCATCAGTTTGGACAAGGACCTGTCTCGCTCAGTAACTCCATCAGCTGTCTATGGCTAAAACAAACATGTGAGTTAGTGTTACTCCACATAATTCCCACAGGCAGAAGCTGACATTAGGGGGAAGGTAAACCTTAAATCCATCCGTTCTCATTCGTGATACCACATCTGAACAGTGATGCATTTTAAAATGACTTTTCAAGACCATTTATTTAGTGACTTAGACTTTATTAATTCTGCACATTTGTAGATGGTTTTCTCAAGAGAAAAAATGCCAAGAAACAGTTCAGCCTTCTTAAGATATCAACATGATCATCATGATATACTTACTAAAGAGATATTAGAGAGACCAGTAGTTTCAATATATAGTTTCCTATCAAATAAGTTATTTATTCTTCCCATTTATCTCTGTTGTGATATCCTTTTTTTTTGGCCAATACTAGTTAATTTGAAGGCAGTTTGTTCTGGTCTTTCTAATAGCCAGATAGAGTAATAACCTCTACAGCCTCACCTCACACCCTTAACAAAGATAGCTATTAACAAATGATGGTAGTAACAAGGAGAATCATCATTGTTGCCAAGATTAGGTATTTTTTTTGAATGTAGTTTAATTAGCCCTTTCTACTATGATATCTTTTTAGGTTACACATATTATAAAGTAAAATGTTATAAAATTCATAAATATCAGATCAAGAAAAGATAGTGCAGCATTAAATAAGTCCAGGGCTATTCTGTCTGAGGAACTGACAGAGCTGGACCTTTGGGATCATCAAATCTGCTGTTTGTTGTGAGCTGCATGATCATATGGATTCCATAGGTCAGGATCCACAGTAAAATTATAGATGTTACCAAGCCCATCCAGATTCCAGGAGTGAAGAAGCCTGTACAGTCACTTGCATAGGAAAACTGGCTGTTTTCAACATTGAAGCCTTGAATCTGAGAATGAAGAAAAGTAAATGGATGAATGCAATTAAATATGGAGCGTAGGCCCCACTTGCAGGATGTATGTGGTGATTACTAAAACCACACCTGTTAATTATCACTCATACTCTGCCCATTAGAATAGAGTGAGAACCAAATGGTCTGCATAACAAGCTTCCAAGTGCCCTTTTCACCCAGGAAATGAAAGATGCAGAAATAATTTGTTTGGTAAGAGGGAGTTTTCCCACTTCAGAAATTTGGGTTACCTTTAGAAGTTAAGTCCCAATGGGGACATGTGATCAGTACAGCTCAATGACTGCTTAAGAACCAGAACACTCAAAGCACTCAAAGGCATGAGAGTTAAGGCCCCCACAGATCATGAGATTTGTTGAAATACCCTGGATTATTAGCTAATAAAAAACCTACTTTAAAATCCCTCTAATGAAGATGACCTTTTTGTTTGAGTTTTAGTGAAAGTTCAAGGAGAAAGCTGTTGTGGAACCTTTCTTCCCCTCTCCTTAGACATGACAGACCCAAAACAGGAGAAAGGGCTAGCTTCATTGAGGTGTTGGATCTGTGTTATCTATTAACATATGAAACCCGTATAAACTTTACTAGCAGTTAGACAAATCTGTAATCTCTCCCCTTTGACTGGATTCTGGAGGTCTGCCGCTGGCTGAGCTCCTGCCGTATCATTTTCCTCAGAAAAATCAATTGATTTGGGGATGTATTCTTGATTTAGCCACCAATTTTGCAAAAAGTGTCAAGAAACTAAGTGACTTTGAGACCACTATCCTTCTAAACATTCTTAGAACCAGTCAAAGGATTAGAAAACTATTAAGAAAGGGAAGAAAATCACCCCCTTTAAAGCTAATGACATAAGCACTGATTCCTTTAGAAGAAAGGGAATCTAACTGGTGGAAGAAAATGAAAGAAGGAAAGAACCTGATCTCTGTTTTTAAATCTTTCTTAAATAATTTTATAAAGAAAAATTGAAGACTGAGATTCTTAAGTGTTGAGGGATTCTTTCAAATGGGTGTGCAAGGAAAGAACATAAATTCACCAGTAAAGAAACTAGACCTTAAAACTTACTATTTTCTATAAAATATTATAGAATAAAATAAAAAAGAATTCTTTTATTTAAACAACTTCCCTCGCCACACAATAAGCAAGGAAGTAGAAGATCATGGATTTCTGTCTTTCTGTGTTCTCATTGTATGATTAGTCTATGCTTTATGACAAACTATACAGAAAGTTCTGTGCTACTAAAAGGATTTGTACTTCCTAGGAAATGCTTTGGTAAAAACATTGAAGAAATCAGTTGTGTGGCTTTCACACCATGCTACAGCAATCAGCCCTCTGGGTTTGAATTCATTCATGTCTCAGGCACCTGAAGTTAATGCATGTGCAATACATGTATTAAGCCCAATGTCTATACCTTCCAGAATGTTGATTAACAAAACTATTATCACATGCAGAACTAAGAGCTATTTAGGCACTGTGGAGGTGAAGACATTTTTAGGAATTCAAGCTTTTCTGGGCCTCTTAGAAGAACCTTTCCAAGTCCAATCAAGGTAGCTAACTTGCAAATACTACCTGCTTTCACTATAAGCAGTCAGACTTCTGACTAAAGTAGGATTAGCAAAAATAAGCTTTGGGGTTAGATAACAGTTTGCACAATTTTAGAGAATATGGGTGATTACCAAAGCCTTGCTTGTTAAGCCACTGCTTTGACAACAGATGAACATGTGAGTGAGAGTCATGAAATGTAGTCTGAAAGACTTATTTACAATATAAAAGAGAAATCATGTGTCACTTATGTTCCAAAAATGCATTGAAATTCTGTAAAACAATACACATTTGTTACTATATTTTCAAGAACTCTCTGAAGTTAACAGGTATATTTGGTTTAGAATGGCTTTACCTCTTCTGATTTAGAGCCAGAAGAATGTTATTGTCAATCCTACTGGGGTTTTTTTTGTTTGTTTGGTTGGTTGGTTTGTGTTTTTTTTCAGCAGGATTATGGTTGTTGAAACTTTGAGGTGAAAACTTTAATTGTACATTCTTAAAATCCTGCATCCACTTTTAGGCAGGAGGTGAAGTATAAGAGGGGTACTTTTATTGTTTTTTTGAAGCTTTATTATTTCTAGGGGGGTGTTAGATCCCAGGTGGGAGATAAAAATGTGACTCCTGGCAGCTTTTCTACCTATAGAAAAATTAATAATACTTACATGTGATCTTCTAATTTTTATGAATGTAAATGCCTTTTGAACTTCATCAGAGAAAAAGGCCTTTCCCAAGAGGAACTGGAAGTTCTGTTGTCTGAATAGTGGAAGCAACTGCTGCTCCAAAAAAAAAATATGTAAGGTGGGATGTCTACTACTTCTACTCTTGACCAAGACCCCAGTGAAACGATGGGTACTAGGGATGGAGCAAAGCCTCTCTCTAAGCTTTGACAAGGAAGCAGTATCAATGTATACAGAAATTCAAGGAACAGATACATTGGCAGTGGATGCTTTGTATTTTTGTAGCCCATGCATTTCATAGCCCAGTGATTCCAAAGTCTAACTTCAGAGCTGACTAGGCAAAGTACAGTTGTGTGGATGCAGGCATTTTCAGGCCTCTCCATAAAAAATACCATCAGGAGGAGCCTTTACAACATTGGTGTGTATCGATGCCTTTCTTCTCAACTTGGTCTTGGAATTTGTGAAAAATAAATCTCAGGGCAAATGCCATTCCTTTGAGATTTCCATTGTTTAAGCAGAATTGTCAAATCTGGACTCTGATTATTGAGATTTGTTTTGTTATTGAAATAATAAATACAATTATAACAGCATTTGTGTCCCGTTATCATGGGGATAGCTCACCTTTGACAAATAGAGTCTATCATTTCCATGATCTCTTTAATCAGAGATCCCTTAGTGCATTAATGTTTTAAGATATAAATGTTTGTGCATTTTCCCTAAGTTAAGATAAATGCTCAAAATAATAAATACGCAGTCTGTACTACTGCACTAAATATACAGAAAACCTATGCCTCATTCAAAAAAAAAAAAAAAAGCCCATTGCTTTCCTTCTGGGCCATGTGGGACCTAGTATTGCTCCTGATTGAAGTCCATGGCAAACGTTCCATTAAATCTAATTGCACCGGGCTTTGTGTCTGTCTGTAGGAGTACAGACAGTCTGTGTCACTGAAAACAGTAAGCACACTAAACTGTACTTTCCCAGGTAAACAAAGTGCAAAGAAATCAAATAAAAACAAAGTAAGCAGCATAAAGCCACCCACCTAAGAGGCCCATGTTTCCAGTAGCAGCCCAATTCATTAAGCAGGCATGGGGACTTAGTCATTCTTTGCCTGATTAAGCGCATTTGGCTTTATTGGTTTTTCTTTTCTGTGGACAACTTCGTAGTTTTTTGTTTTCCAAAGCTGTGCTTTCATGTTCTAATTGTTCAGCAACTGCCGTCTTTTTTACCCCCTTATTGAATAGCTCACCTAGGGGGAAGAGCTTTTCTTTTACATTTTCCCTCAAGCTGAAATGAAAGTGAGGGCATTATGAATGTGTGTCGTTCAACACCTACAATAGCAAGTAATCGTTCTTGGAATTATCCCTGAAATGTCAATGTGTACTCACTTGCAACCTGGAAATGAAAACATCCCAGGTTCTTGCCTCATCGTTGGATGGAATCAGCCTTGCAGGATAGACATCACTTGTTCCCACCAGCTGACAATGAAATGAATACTCTGCAGGAGCAGAGATGACAGGAACATTAAATTTAGCAAACTTTTCATCTTGTACAATCTCAACTGAATCTAAAGTGGACCAATTTCTAGCCGAGGCTCCATAGAACTTGTTGGACATTAAAAACCTAGAAAGACAACAGAGAGAAAAAAAAAGGTCAAAATGACAGAAGGAGAAAGTTGATATTCATTGGATAAAGTACCGGTGGCAGATAAAGATTCACTACTGCTAGCTGCAAACATCAAAGTTAGTATCTCAGCTTGGCCTCCCATGTCATTAAGATTGTTCATAAGTGAAGAGACTTTGTGAATATGTTTTTACTACTTCTCAGAGTCTCATCTCACAAGCACAGCTTTCTACAGCCGTGGCAGGCAAGGAGCAAATGTGATTTCACTCTTCAAGGGCCTCTGCCAGTGCCATATTTCATCAGTTACCAGCAGTCCATAATCAGCGGAGCAGAACCTGAGAGACTGTCAGTGGGCGTGCAGTGGTGCTCAATAAATGTTTCATGGGATTTTTTTTAAATTGCTTTTATGATAGGTACAGGCATGATAACCACTCTGATTTATCATTGCAATTCTTCCTTGGCTCAGACGCCAAAATGGCAATTTGCCTTTGCAAATGTCTGAATTTGCAGTAGAAGATAGAGTTTTCTCTCACTGGAGGATGTGGAGGAGTTGTCTGCTCTAGTTTCCCAATTTGAAGTGAGTTAGACACAAATAAATATTTTCTCATTTTGAAAAGGTCTGTGTATGTGCAGTATTGCAGCAATTTCCAGTACTTTATAATCATGGGATTTATATATACATTACTACTGCTGCAGCCTGAACATCTCCCAAATGTTCTGAAACACACTACTCTTTACCCAGTTACCTTTCAGTATTCAAGTTATCTCATAAGGAAATGATAAACTTTCCTCCTTGTTGCGTATTGCTTCATACTTTAACTCTACTTGGTTGTATGTATGTATGTACGTATTGTTCTATATAGTTTGCTGCAGACTTTTTTTTGCTTATTGATAACCACAAAGAATTTACAAGAGGACTCTTTTTAGCAGTGGGAGACTGAAATAAAATATTCTTATATGTCTGTCCACAATGGGTAACACGGTATGTGGGTTTTAAAATTTGGGGTGATACTTACAGGCAATTATGACAGGTTTGAAAAATAAGCAGTCATCTATAAATGCAGCACAATATAGAATATTTTACATTCTGTAGGATATTTCTATAGACAGAGAATATTCTCTGTTGTAAAATATTGTTTGTTCAAATCAGTTGCTTTCAGCATTTGCACAACATGGAGCCTAAACTCAATGCAAACAATGCTCCTGAGGAGTAACACAAAATTTGACAAGTGAGGTTGCTACAGTNTTTTTAAATAATAATCTGTGGCTTTTGATTCATGTAACTTCACAATCCTTGAGAATTTAAAAATGCTTAGAAGGAATCCTAGAAATCAAAGTGTCACTCAGATGAGAAAAGGATGTTTTGTCATATGGCACTCCTTATGTTTTGAGCCTAAACAGCTCTTTCCATACAACATTTATCTGCAAGTATCAGTGAAAAAGAAAAAAACATTTGAATTTCATCTAGTAAACTTTCACAAATATTTATGGAAAACATTCTATTGTTATAGTGATCAAGTCACAAAATGAAAACACATATTAGCCTAGATATCGATTGCTTTTCCTTCTATACAGCACAATCCAAGCAGAATTTCCATGGTGTCTTAGTAGCAGTGCTATAGGCACTAGCTGAAGGCCAGTTACAACCACAGAGAAGTTTAATTAAATGTTCATGGCAACCACAGTTGTGGGTGTGCTCTGTACTTTTGCTGAGCAGATAAGAAAAGTGGATAACAAGGAAACTCTTTGAAGACTTACCATACGAACAAACAAGTTTTATAAGCCTACGTATGTGAGCACAGTCTAAAGTGGCCTCCGAGAGAATGCTGTCTCTTCATGTTGCACCAAAGACTAAAGTCTTCTGTTTCTTGCAGATTTAGGAGAATTAAGACTCTAGTTTAGTGAACTATGGTTCACTTAATAGTGGAGCATGGTTAACTTAATACAGGCTTTTATCCTTAGCTTTTCTCCAAACAAATGATAGTGAATAGCCCTCAACAAGCACTCACATAACTGATAAATGATGCAAATATAATCGATTATATTTTTAACTATAACTCATTAAATGTCAAATAAGACATTCAAACAACAGAAATCCACAGAATTATTTCATTTAGTTTAATATTTTCTCAGACAAGTAGACAGCAAATAGAATGAACACAATATAGCAAATGAATGACAAGGGGAAGAGAGAGAACAGAGATGTTATCTGCAGAACTGATTTTGTACCCTGATTTTACAGAAAATGCCACGTTCACATTAAACATTAGAGACAATACAGGAAGGAAACTATCACAGAGACATCATGTACTCTATGTATCGTGGCACATGCAGTTCCTGGCCATAGGCCAGATTCCCTGTGTGCTAGATAACTATATGAACTCTAGATGCCATCACCTGTTACTGATCATCTTCTCAGGTGGCTATTCTTTGCAAGGACAGCTATTTCTGAAAAGGAAGCTAGCTGCAATTACTACTGTCAAAGAGAAACACAACTGTTGGGTAAAAGTTCTTGGGTCAGTCCTGTTCTGTGCACGCTATAAGTAACAACAGCTAAGCATTCACCAACGCAAGAGGCAAGTTTTGTCCTCGTAATGCTCTGCATTTCCATCTGCTTTGACAACTTTTCCCAGAGATGACAGACAGATGCTTGAACAGCTGGATGTCATCAGCAGCTGAGAGAGCTGAGATTATTTTTCTATGCTACTGCCCAGTTCCTCTACCCATGCTGCAGCAGTAGTTCACTTTTCTGAAACAAGCACAACTAGAAACACCCAACTACTACCCCCTACAGCTCACCTCTCTGTGGCAAATGCAGGAGGATGAATGGGACTGGTGCTTTGTTGGAGGGAAGAAGAGGGAGATGGCAGTTGTTCGCATAGGATGAAGCAGCTATTCCAGCTGCTTGCTAGTAGGTGGTGGGATATGGTCAGCTGCTCTACACGGGGCAGTAGACCAGTGGTGGTAAGGGCAGGCTTTCGATCCAGCTCATG
Source organism: Thinocorus orbignyianus (assembly GCA_013400375.1). Lineage (NCBI taxonomy): Eukaryota > Metazoa > Chordata > Aves > Ciconiiformes > Thinocoridae > Thinocorus > Thinocorus orbignyianus. The sequence goes on along the minus strand of VXBW01008306.1, from coordinate 249,584 downwards.
CTGCTGAGGTTAGAACCTCTTTTATTGAGGAATAAATTCAGCTATTTGACTGTGGTCCACTGGTGTCACTTTCTGTTTTCAGTGGATGCTCTCTTACACCTAAGTAAATTGCCTTTACGAGGGAAAGAAATGCAGCAATGGCTTCAAACTCTCTTCCTTCCCATGTTGTTGCCCTGCTTGTGTCCTGTTTATTGAGGCACTCTGTAATCTTACCGAGGAGTTGTCTTGAACAAGAAACATAATCAAAGTGAACCAGAAGGGGAAAACAGAAGTTGTAATGTTATCTATGTGGATTTTAGAAGCTCTTGAGATTAGACATACAGAGATAAACAAGGTGAATAAAGTGTTCCTGAATCATTAAAAGATCAACAGACTGCTCTAGTTCTGTTGAGCACATCTTATTATTTACATTATATGCCATGCAATGTTGTATTACGGTAGCTAACGCAGGCCTAAAATGTCATGACTATCTCTTAGATCAAGAGATAATCCAACATAAAGCAGCACAAACAACCAGGTGCATCCTCAGCGGAAAACTATCCTTATAAAGACATCTGAGGTGCTGTGGGTTGATGCCAGCCAGCAGCCAGGCACCCATGTGACTGCTTGTTCATTCTCTGTCCTCAAAAGGACAAAGGGTAGAACAGCAAGAATGAAAGTGAAGAAACTTGTGGAATGAGATAAAGACAACTTAATAAGTAAAGGAAAGAGGGAAAAAAGGCAATGCAGAAGCGATCACTCACTACCTCCCACAAGCAGACCAATGCACAGTAAATGCCCAAGCAATGACTACCCTGAAAATCGCTCACCCACCTTCTTCTTCTACTCCATTTTTTATTGCTAAGCACCTGTGTCATACATGAAAAATAATAAATTTAAGCATTTTTGCATCTATATGCCCTGAGGGGCATATAGACAACATAGATTACACCTGTCCCAATGGAATAAATCAAATTTTCCTGCAAAATACAGCCAGTCTACGCTACTTTAATTACTCGCTGGGCATGACAACAGGCAGGACTTCACTTACTCTCTTTTCAAATCCTCACCTATTGTGGAGAATGAATTTCTTATCCCAGCTTTAAGGGCAATTTATGCATTTTGATATCTAATTATAATGTATTCAAGTAGAAGCACAGGTCAAGAGAAACTTTGTGAATATTTTCTGCCTTTGCTACAGCAGGCTTAAAGGATGTAAAAAAATATTCCAGAATACAAGAGAAAACATGAACCATTCACCTTTTGTACTGATCCTCTCCTTTAATTTACAGTCAGTCTGCCTGCAGAGTTGCTTCGAATTTCTTTTCTTCAGATGCACCTCAGATTCATAATCAAATTAAAGTTTTCTCCCAATAATTAACTAAAATTAGAAGATTTTAACAAGCAGATGACTAAGCATAAATCTGAATAATCCTCATTAAGTCAATATGCATGTACTAACACCACATTTGATCTTCTACTGCCTGCTGCAGCAATCAAAATCTCAGATAAATGTTTTAACTGCCAAAGTATTTTTTTCTGTGATAGCATCCTAAGGTCTACAATTTGCTGTTGTATAGTTGAACAAAACCTGTTAACTGATTTAAAGAAAACAACCCCTCTTATATCTATCAATTAGTTTGGTAGCTAGTTTTGCAGCACAGTGTCATGGTCCACAGTATTTTCAAGTACTTTATGGGTCATATTATTCTCTTGGAACTGTAGTTTTACTAGAAAGCAAGGTATTGCGCTGAGGATGGTCATATTCCAGACAAACGTAAAAAGCAACCAGATTCATTCATATAGAAAGAGATTACAGGAGGGCAGCCAATGAGCAAAGGAGAGCACCAGTATGAGCAAAGACACATAATAAGAATCCAGGGTACCGTTTTGGTGGGTCTGTCTGAACAGGAGTGAGACAAGAGCAGCAGACAGTAGACAAAAAAGCACGAAGGAAGCACCAGACAAAGTGTTATTTTGTGACTTAGAGTAAAAGAAAGGACACAATTTGGGCAGAGTCTTGGTTTGAGAACAGTGTGTTTGGAACGGGACATAAGGAAAATGTCTCCTTAACTCCCCGTGGTGTTCAGGGAAATACAGGCCCTTTTCATAATTTAAAGTATTGAAACCAAGAAATGCTTGACTACATCACCAAGATCGACTGTCTCAAGGATCCTATACAAAGGTGACTACGATAGTCAAACAGTAAAAATGCTATACTAACAGCAATCTCATCTGTACATTATATTATTTCACAAAGCTCTAGATGCTTGAGAGGGGAGGAGAGATGTTAAATAACAAAGCATGTTTGGGTTTTTTGCCACAGAGACCTGTTATGGTCTCTGATGATGACTGCAAGTGTCTCTATGCCCTCCAATGTAACTTCAAATACATCACTGTGTTCAGTAAAAGTCCTTATGAGAGTCTGCTTACTGAAATATAGAATGTCCTTCTACCCCATTGTGAGAAACGGTATTTACTTATTTGTGCTTATCATCTTGATGCCATGTGCTTTTTACTGTCCTACCAAACTGTTGTTCAAGCTCTGATTGTCTCCAACATTATTACTTTAAACTTCCTCTTTGGTTTCCTTGGATTTCATTTTCCCTAATTCAAGACGTGCAAAGCTTTTTAGATGGTAAAAGCCATTTGTCCTTCTGCTGCCCAAGCAAGCATCCAGTTCATCCTCTGACATACACAAATTCCTGAGGACAAGTCTTCCCAAATAAAGTTAAGCAATTAACTGAGGTACATAAATCAAAAAAACAGGTCACATTATCCTAGCCAGAGGTTGAGAAAATATTTTTAACTGCTGTTGCTGTTGTTGAAGAATGAATGGATGTTTTTGGACCAGCAGCTGTATGGCAGCCCTCAAATAGTAGCAGATGCTTTCCCCATCCTCAGAATCCACTAGTGAGAGCATCAAGTTCTCCCTTTGACTTCTCAACTCAAGTCTTCCTATTCCCTAAATTTTCTTCCCTTTTCTCATGGCAGGAAAAACGTGGTCCTGTCATCATCCACAGAGGAGAAAAATTATGAGTTTTTGCACCCTTCATTAGCCACAAACTAGCTCTGACAGACTACAGCAGTAATCCACATTAGGACTAAACACAGCCCTGGCCATGCAAGTAGACTTCAGCCCCTAGAACTGTTTACAAATCACAGTTAGATTTCCCTGAGACAAGATCGTGGTCTAATTCTATTAGCAAAATGGGAAGTTTCACATACCAGTACTTCACAGTATAGTTGTTTGCCTATACCACTTTTTCAGAACTTTACCTGAGCATGTAAGTATATTCTCTAGATAAAGACTGTATTGTTGTCCTTCTTTATAGTAACTTCTCAGAACACAAACGAAAGCATAATTTTGAAAACATTTTCACTTAACTCCTCCTCTATTTTCAGTCCTAATTTACAAGCAGACTTTGTGCATCACAGAGATCTATTGAAGAATAAATCATAAGTTACCTTATCTCTAGGCTGCTGATTCCACCCTCTAGTCCTGTGTATTTTAATGACAGCCTGAGAATAAGAAATAGATTTTTAATGTTAGAGTAGTCAGCTTTAATTAGATCATTGTGACATTTCAATCAGAGGGAATATTCTAAATCAATAGGTAATTACAAAAGTCATGTAGCAAAGGTTCAGTACACCAAAAAAAAAATGTCAAAATATTTCTGTAATTTTTTTTTTTTACCCAAGAGCAGGTGCTTCGAAGTAAAGGAAAACAGAAATCATGTTTCATTAATGTATTTCCATCTGAATTACTACCTAGTAACTGGCAATACTCTCCTTCAAAGGAATTTTACAATGAGTTTACAATCTCATAAATGCCACTGGAGTTTTCTGTGATTCTAAGATTGGGCACAGGAAAACTTTTTTGGACCAAATATAAACAAACAGGGACGTAAGTAATGTAAGAGGAAAAAAATTGTGAAAATTAGAGGCTGCATCTGAACCATTTCTGTGGTCTTGACTCAATCTTTTTCTCCTAAGGATATCTAATTTCAGTTTGGGTTGGTTTCTTTTTTTTTTTTTTTTTGATGCTTTAGAAGGAGAAGATGAAAAGAGTATTAACTTTACATTGCACCATTTCTGATTAGCTTTTAGAATCACATGTGTTATGATATGAAATTTCTTGTACTACTTACGTTGTGTTGGTGCTTGAGCACTCTGATAAAGAAGTATTTGCATTCTGGGTTACAAATGTTGCATTCGTCAAATCTATCCAAACTGAACTGTTGGCTCTGAGGCTGAAATTACTAGCATAAAAAAGGATGCATGTATCATTTCCAATGGTCACATTCAGAGGAGGATATGATGGACTGTCTTCTTCCTCAGTGGCCATTAATTGTCGTCTTAATTCCCACATCACATCAGTTCTTCTTGAAATCTGGAACAAAAGCATATTAACAACTCATCCCCTTTGCAAGAGGTAATATCAACTGAACACAGACCTTCACCATTCTGTACCATGGGTATTCATCTTTCTCAAATCCTCAGTTAATCTCAATATTTATTATTGTTTGTCTACTTAATCAGCAGTATGGAGACAAATTAAGTAGTGTTACTGTAGGTTCCCATGGTTAGGTGTTCACATGTGAATACAAGCCTCACTGACATTAGGCAAATTACAGTAAAACCATGTTGTTAATATATGCATTAGTGTAAGCAGGTGAAACAATTTTTATTTTTCTTTTACAGTAGAATATACTGAAATAAATTAACTTTTTTTTCTTTTTTCTTTTAATTTTTTTTTTTTTTTTTCAATAGAATCACAAGAAAACTTCAACTTGCCATTTCAGTGATCACCCCTCCTTAGTCACAATAACAGGTTTTGTACTCTTCTTTTTAACAGGCATAGAATGCAGGATACTTAACTACAGCAATATTATATTTAGACTCTTCTGATGGTTTCTAGAAAAAGAAGATCTATGCTTATTTGGCTGATATGGTGAACTCCTACAGGAGTCTTCAGTTCATATATACATCTTCTATTAGGAGGCTTCCAAGAATTCCCTTTAATAGGTGATGCCTTTTTACAAATGTACCTAGGGCATCCTTGGTAAAACAGTCTGATATCAATGGCAAAAGCTAGCTGACCTTATCAGTCAATAACTCAATCCTGTTGTTCACATCTTATTCTTCAACTTCTTACTCTGTTCATATCTGGGCTATTCCATCTATTTTTAAGACCCATATAAGTTTTACAACTTTGTATTCTGCACACAGCCCCTGCCCTTGAATAGCTTTTGGATACAAGAAATGAGAGGCATCACAGGGGTTACCAGAACTATAATTACGTGGAGCTATTGCCCGGAACCATTTTTAACAGGTTTAAAGACCATTTTCCAGTCTGGAACAGAGGCTATAATATCATTTTATAACCTGTGTGTGGAGAGGAGCCACAGAAGATTTTGTCACCTTAACCGCTGCTCCCTAAACGCTATGGGCCATCTGTTATTTACAACGTATCTTTGCAGATACCTCATTCTATGAACAAAGCAGAATGTGCTGAGTTAAAAAACTTAGACTAAATGCTCAAATGAAGATTACAATCTTCCTCTCCCATACATGCATACTTTATGAATTCCTTTTAAATTCAGAGTAGTGCCTTTTCAAATACATGAGAACATGCATTATTTTAAATGAATACCATTTTCTTTAAAAGAAGAGTGTACAACAAAAGAAAATACTCAACTTTCAATATAAAACTTTTAATCTTCCCTCAGGCTCTCCTGAAATGTAATCATTTTATTTCAAACTGAGAGGAAGAGCTGAAGTCTAAATTATATCCTGTCTAACAACTGACTTCACTATGTGGGCCCCGAGTCTCATCTAAAGAGGGCTTTAAAAACCACCTGCTAATAGCTGAAAACAATGCTGCATTGGAGATTGTGATTGGGCTAACTTGGAGGATTAGGTTTAAGTATTTTAAAATAAAAAGAAAGCCATTAGGATAGAATCAGGAGATCACAGGTTTATTTCTCTTGCTCTGCTGCCAGTACTTTGTCATGAGGGTCTCACATAAAGATTCCCTTTCGTCTCTGAAAAAAGCATATGAACAGAAAGAGCGTTTGCCTGTGAACAAGGGGTGTCAGGGACTAAGAAATCCACTGCTTTCCCATTATTAAAACTGTTTTAAAAGATTTGTCCATGCTGAAGACAGGAGGCAATACAGCTTGCCAAAAACATTTCTAAAAGTGGTCTTTGTTTTGGTCAGATTTGTGGCTGAAAATACAGGCAGTAGTTTTTGTGCACAAGACTGTGCAGCCCAGTGAGTCCTGACTCGCAGAGCTGTAGGCAGCAGGATGGCCACACTGGCGTGCACAGCCATGCTTTCAGCCTGGAGATGCATTTCTCTAAATTACTTGTGAGTAACAAAGAGATTATAGACAATTTATTCTTGAGATTGGAAGGAGGACCTCTGAAACACCCCACAGAGGACCCACTGGAGACCTGAAGATGGCAGTCAGTCCTTCCAGCTGACCTGAAGTGGGAAGGAGAGCGCTACCCCCCTACATCCCCTCCTCTCTGCTTCAGGCACGTTTTCTTATTCTTTGGTTGTTGCACAAACATGAGCTTACTGAATTAAAATCATCCTCCCTATGCCATGTATTTAATTCTAAACTATAAATGACAAGATACTTCCTTGAGAAAAGGATTATATTTACACTGAATTCTTGTAAATCAAATTAGATTATTTAGGAACAAACCATACTGGCAGTGTTGTCAATCATTAAATCGCATTTTTTTCTGTCTATTAGTTCCCCCTTTGCCTTTACCTAATCTGAACCTTGAGATGTGTGAGTCACTGCCTTATTCCTCTGGAGTTATCAATGACATTTTTGATTTCAGGTACAGAGTATGCAATCACAAGACTCGATTAAATAAGATACAGAAAATAAAGGGTGCCTCTTACATTGTCCTAGACCTGAATGGAACACTATAATTACTAACTGACCTAACACAAGTATCCTGGATAAAATTCTTCCCTTTGATCTGTTTTGCAAGCCTCCTAGTTCAGAATCATCCCTCTTGGAAAGGAGAAAGACAGCTGATTTGGCATAATTTTGATGCACAAACATACTGATCTTTTTCAAAGCAAACAGACCTTACATCCAAAATTACTCATTTGTTTTGTTGCTGTTGCTGGGCTTTTGTTGTCTGTTCCAAAATAGAATGGAGAGAGACAAGAAAAAAGATTTGGGGCCATTTTATATAGTTGAAATGACAAACAAATATAAATCGAATGGCAGCAAGCACATACGAGAAAAATACAAAATGCTGGGGACATAAAATTTTCATTGGCTGAAATGATGAATGGTAATGAACCAGAGAAACAGGCTACATTTCACACTAGTTTCAGTGTAGGATTTTTCGATATCAGTTCAACAGATGGTTCTGCCTTCTTTTGCAGTCTTGTACGTCTTGACTTTTTTATTGCTAAGTTTAGGCGTGTGCATCAAGAATAAGAAAACTGTCCTGGCAGTGCTTGTTGCGCCTTTTCATTTCTAACAGTATGGATCTATGACCACATCCTCGCTGTGGAGTTGTTGCTCTTATTATAACAGTGAGGGGAAGGTGAAGGTCTTTCTGTAGTTTCAAGAAGGGAGGCCAGGAAGAAGGTTCTGCTCCTTTTCTCTTTTTAGGTTGTACCTTAGCCTAGTCTCTGCCCCCATACTGTACTGTGCACTACCCTACATAAATGGCAAATGGTAATTTTTCCAAATTTAGTCATAACGCGGCTAAACCAGTTGCCAGAATCACAAAACAACATTAAAATCTTAACTTCTATTAGTTCAGTGTAAGAACCAGACACTGCTTAATAGCATTAAAGTTCATAAATGCAGAAAAGAGCTTGCATTTTCTCAATTCATTATATATCTTTTTTTTCTCAAGATACCATTTGAAAAATGACATTAGGTGGCTGCCATGTGCTGAGTGCAGGGGGGGGCTACTCCCAGCAGAATGGCAGATCACGCTGCTTGCTGGGGTTTGGCTGTGGCACATCAGAAGCCACTCAGCATTCACATCCCAGCCAAGTAGCAGAACATTTCAAAGCCTTTCTCTGAAATTACCATTTCAGTTTTATTGCCACGCAAACAGGTCAGTTTGCCTCCATATTTTTTAACTGATGTAGCATCATAGCAGCATTACTATGGTCAGCATCACCACCACCTCTCCTGCTAACACATCATCTTTTCTGAAAGATACTGTACCACAAATCTGTAATGCAGACAATGGATGTTTGTATCTCACTGCAACAGGTCAAAAATTCGAAAGGCGAGCACTAGAATTTGGTATAACAACAAAGATGTTCTTCTTACAGTGTAAAGCTTACAAAATCACATGTATAGCAAGCAGAAAGAATGCATTTGATTACACTTGTTTCATTCATCTGTCAGTGCAAGACTGTAGCAAAACAGTGCTTTCAGCTGTCAAAATCTAGAATGTTAAGCAGAGTTACCAATTATCTCTATTTTTGAGAGTTTGAACTGTTTACATTTTTATGATTTCTAATGTTTTGTGGGGTTTGATTTTTTCTTACCCTCTAGGCTATCTTTAAATATAAATTCAGTTCTGGCCCTAGATGTGGTGAATCTTGCATTTCATAGCACTCTCCCTTGCATGTTAAGCACTCTCCCTCTGTTTCATTGAAGAAACTGGATTTCTCACAGATTCATCCTCTGACACACCAGGGGGTCGTGCTACCACCGACAGCTGGGGACCTGCGCAGGCTGACGCAATGGGCTGACAGAGACCTCATGAAGTTCAACAAGAGGAAATGCAAAGTCCTGCACCTGGAGAGGAACAACTAAAGGCACCAATACACACTGGGAGCCACACAGTTGGAATGCAGCTTTGAAGGAAAAGAGCTGGAGATCCCAGTGCTCACTAAACTAAACATGAACCCACAATCTGACAAAGGAGGCTAGTGGTATCCTGGGCTGCATTAGACACAGCCTTGCCAGCAGGTCAAAGGTGGGTGATCCTTCCCCTCTACTCAGCACTGGTGAGACCACACCTGGAGTGCTGGGTCTGGTGGTGGCCTCCTCAGTAGAAGAGAAACATAGATATACTGGAGAGAGTCCAATGTAGGGCCACAAGGGTGAGGAAGAGTCTGGAACATCTATCCTATNAGTCCTGCACCTGGAGAGGAACAACTAAAGGCACCAATACACACTGGGAGCCACACAGTTGGAATGCAGCTTTGAAGGAAAAGAGCTGGAGATCCCAGTGCTCACTAAACTAAACATGAACCCACAATCTGACAAAGGAGGCTAGTGGTATCCTGGGCTGCATTAGACACAGCCTTGCCAGCAGGTCAAAGGTGGGTGATCCTTCCCCTCTACTCAGCACTGGTGAGACCACACCTGGAGTGCTGGGTCTGGTGGTGGCCTCCTCAGTAGAAGAGAAACATAGATATACTGGAGAGAGTCCAATGTAGGGCCACAAGGGTGAGGAAGAGTCTGGAACATCTATCCTATGTGGAAAAGCTGAGAGAGCTGGGACTCTTTAGCCTGGAGAAGAGAAGACTCAAGAGGGGGATCTCATGAACGGGTATAACTACCAGAAGGAAGATTGAAAGAAGATGGAACGAGACTTTTTTCAGTGGTGTCCAGTGACAAGACCAGAGGCAATGGACACAAACTGAAACACAGTAGACTCCATCTGAAGATCAGGAAACACTTTTTCTACTGTGAGAGTGACCGAGGACTGACACAGGTTGCCCAAAGAAGTTGCAGAGTCTCCATCCTTGGAGGTGTTAAAAATTTGACTGGATTTGGTACCGGGGAAATGGCTTTAGGTGGCATTGCTTGAACAGGAAGGTTGGACGAGTTGACTTCCAGAGGTCACTGCCAACCTCAATTATTCTACTTTTCAATTCTACATTTCCAATTCTCAATTATTCTGTGTGATTCTCTCCTAAATCATCTACAGATCTAGACCTCAGCATGACCTGAGTAGGGTGCAGAATAAGGAGGACTTCTTCATCCAATGGTCAAAGCTTAGATTCCTAGTTTTCAAAAGATACAGAAGCCCAATCTGGTTATATTGCATTTTCCTGCCTACTAAGTGAACTACACATGTTTTACCTACTGCTCTTTCCAAATACCATTGTTTGCATTAAATTTTCAGTACAAAATGTGAACCATGAGATATTGTCTGTCCATCACCTACAACGACATGAAATTAGGCACATGTGCTGGTTTTGTCTGGGATAGAGTTAATTTTCTTTGGAGTAGCTACTATGGGGCTACATTATGGATTTGTGCTGAAAAAGGTGTTGATAATATAGAGATGTTTCCATTATTGCTAAGCAGTGCTTACACAGAGTTGAGGCCTTTTCTGCTTCTCACACTGCCCTATGAGTGTGGGTGTGCACAAAAGGCTGGGAGGAGATAGAGCCGGGACAGCTGACCCCAATGGACTGAAGGGACATTCCACATCATATAATGTCATGCCAGTGGAAGAAGAAGGAAGGTGGGGACATTCAGAATTATGGCGTTTGTCTACCACCCCAGATGGGACTTGAACCCAAAGTCCCTGGTTTAAGGGACACATGATGCAGCCCCGTTTCCCTGGAGATGGCTGAGCACCTGCTGACTGATGGGAAGCAGTGAATTCTTTGTTTTGCTTTGCTTGTGCACACAGCTTTTCTCTACCTCTTAATCTGTCTGTATTTCAACTCATGAGTTTTCTCACTTACACTCTTCCGATTCTCTCCTCCATCCCACCACTGGGGGGGTGAGTGAGAGGCTGCGAGGTTGCTTGCTTAGTTGCTGGCTGGGGTTAAGTCATAACAGCACAACACTGAAAAAACCCACTGGTTTGGAGCAGCACAAAATTTTGAGTAAGTTCGAATTCAAATGCAAGCTTTGATGCAGCAACTATGGAGTTTTGTGCTCAGTTGCAAAGGAACTTACCTACCTGCAACTAATTTTGATTTTCATTCTTTATCACAAAAACTTATAGGGTCAAAATTTCTGCTTGGTTACAAGTGAGGATGTTTAAACCGCATTTTTCACCAAGAATGTTTGTAGGGTGACCTAGTTATAGTCAGAATCCCCCAAACGTTTCCAGTGGAGATGTTTAGCTTATCAGGAATTACCAGAAGCTCATTTGAATACACCTTTCTTGCATTTACTTATCTCATTCAAGGTGGTAGGTTATCACTACTTCAAGGCAGTTTTTCAAATTTGAAATTTCTGTTCATACTAAATCACCTGAAATTTTATAACTTGCATATAATACAGTAAAATATACAGATCTAAAGACTGCACGAATCTCAAGTAATTGCACTTGCCGGTGTTATCAGAACCAGAATATGATTTCTAAAATTGTTCTTTCTTTCTACATTAATTCTCTTCAGTGCAAACAGCATGAGGTAAAGCTACAATATAGCTTTCGGGAGAAACAAAGCAGGTAAAAATGTGCATTGTGTAGATTCAGGAAAATTTAGAAACCTCATTTAGAAAAATCAATTTTTGTATGTATGTATAAGCGACAGTAAGCTCCTTCAACTGTGAGAGCCAAGCTCTTACATTTTTTACCAGATATATTTCCTGTCAACATTAAGGAATTTTCTTCTACGTAGAAACTTTAAACTGAGAAGAACCAGCAGTTTATGCAGAAAAAGCAGGCAGGTATGTAATGCACTTCTCTTCAGTGAAACTCAAAATAGAAAATTTGTTCTAAGTTACAGTCAAAAAGAGAAACTTGCTTTAAAATAACCTAATCCAAACCCTATACATAACTGAAATATGACAGCACTTGGCATAAGTGTGAACTTGGGTACTTGTATGGCTCACATACATGTTTGCATCCACGCATACACAGACACAGAAAAGTAGAGTGGAAATATACTCAGAAGTGGAGAACTTCTTAGAAAGTTCATTCTTTTCCCTGCTGACCGCATAGGTCTATAGATGGATCCAGATGGAGAATGTAGATCTGCGGACATTTGCAAGAGGACCCAGAGAAGGAGCTTCATACTTAAAAGTTGTCATAGTTAAAAGCACACACAAAGAAAAATGTTTTCAAAGCAGAATTAAGGTTGTATTGCTGAAACTGGAATGAAATTTCATTATGAAATTAGAAATTGAACTTCCACAAAATGTCTCCTTCTTAACACTATATCTTCTTCTTTTTCACTTCTGCTTCAGCAGCTTGTAGGAAATATTAGGCCACTGCTTGCTATCACATTGAAGTGAATTCTATGTTATTTTACACTTGTAAAGCAACTGCAAGCCTAACCAAGACATCAGAATAAGTGTCAGCAGCATGACATTTTGCCCAGAGGAATCCTTCACTTCTTTTTTCCTTCTTTATTAATAGTCTACTAAAGCAGGGGGAAAAGAACACACAGAAATGAGGTACATTAGATGAATGGCAATCATTTATTACAATTATTGCTATCATTTTAGTACTCTGCAGGATATATGACCAAGCTTACTGGCTCATGTTATCACCTGATGGCTCCCCTATCCAACCACGCCTATTTCTACCAACAAGTCAAACTGCTCAGGGACTGTGAGACTCAGCTCGTACCTGGTGTTCTGCATCTCCCAGGGTTTTTCACAGGCTGGCACACAAATGCTACAGTCAAACTTAGGTCTCACTGTAAGAGATAATGATCCCACTGTAAGAGATAATGTTGTCTTTTATAATTGATAGGGCTATTACAACATGTGGAGAGAATACAACTCATGACCAAGCACTTGAAGATCTTTTGTCAGAAGAGACAATAAAACTGCAACATTTATGATACTGCTCAGTTCAGTGGTCTGTGTAAACACAATCTGCAGTGTCAGCTTATACGTTTATGTCTAGATACGTGTCTTTACATATCTTTTGATAGACTGTCCTTTTGCAGCACTGGGCTGGATAAGAGAATTTTCCACTGTCATTTCCAGAGAACGTGAGTTCACAATAGTCCTAATTTTCTGGAGAAAATGGATATTTCTTGTTATTTTCTTGCTCCAACATTTAATGGATTTTTTTTTGTATCAAACCTTTTCAGCTAGCTTAAGGAAGAGCAGAAGTTGGCTTCAAAAAGATTTTAGAAAGTAAAACAGAATACGTATAAGCAGGAGTAGCAGTGGAAGGCGCTGCTACACTTAATTCTCAATCTTAAATTTCATTTAGGGCAGATAGCCCAAATACAATTATTCCAATGACAACAATTTACCAGACCGTTAAAGTGCATTTACATCCTTTTAGCTAATCAGATTTTTCAATCTAATGCACAAAAAAGAAAAAAAAAAAATGCATTAAGAGCTTGCATTGTAAAACAGAATTAATCCTGAAAGGAATCTACCAGATGTATCATTCAAGGAGTGTTCGCTGATGCTAATCTCCCCAGATTTAACATTAGATTTTGGGCCCTGTTTCAGGCAGTTCTACCATAAAGATAAAAGAAGCTACAGATTTTGAATCATTTTCAGGCTGCTAAGGGGAATACCCACTCCAACTGGTTGTTTTCCCTGCTTTCTTATGTCCATATGTGAAATCCAAGTTGCCATGGGAGATGTGGAAAAGGATGAGAAGCCTCTGCTGCAATAAGAGGAAACGACCATATAATGATGGTTGGACCAAGGGCAGATAGGGTCCTGGTGGGTTACCTCGTTGAAAAATGCAGATGGGCCAAAATGGGTGACTCACAGTGCCTGGAGAGTTGCCAGCACTGTTTGTCCCAGAGGTAGGCTAGTCACAGGGAAATTAAAAATCTGAAGATCCATAAAAGTCTCCCCCCCTCCATTGAATATTTTGATCCTGCAGCACTTCGGAGGACTAATCTGCAAAACCGGGGAGTCTATCTCTCTTTTTATTCTAACTTGAAGAAAGTGCTACAGACAGGTTGATAGCATTACATGTCAGATTTCAAATTTGTCTTGATAATTTAAGGAAATTAATTTTTAACTTTAAAAAGCTACATGCCACTCTCACAATTCCTCAGGTCTGACTGTAAGAAATTACAGTCTAAATACCAGTGTGTTTTTCAGACGGTCAGATTCTCTCTGTAAAAATACTGTGTTCAACGTGACACCACCATTCTTCGCTTTCGGCATCTCCATCTGTGTGTGAGAACTCTTTTGGAGAAAACAGAGAAAGCCAGGACTTGTACTGCAGGAACTTGTGAGGGTAGTTTGGCTCTGTCTTTCTAGTTTTGCTGATGCAAAATGCAAAAGCCAATAATTCTAGCAAGCTGGATCACTTTGACAGAAAAGTTAAAACAAGCATTTTTTTTTCACAGAAAATCCATAAAAGGTGCTTACGTTCTACTCTGCTTTCTTGCACTCAGTACCCACTTAATTTTTCTGACAGTATTGTATGTCAGCTGGAAGGTATATATACAAAAATGAAACCCACAGAAGAAAGTCTAGACAAAACTAATCTTAGAAATAGTATCCAAGCTTTTTTGAAGGTTTCTTTTCTAATGAACTCTTTTTTCTCTTCCAAGTTTGTCTCAAAATAGACATATTTCCACCAAGGCCTAGCTAACCCTTCCAGTTAACATATCGCAGCCAAGAATACCAATCTGACTTTCATAATTTCCTGCACCTCTTACCAGTCTCTAGCCCACCAACTAACTAAAATTAGACTAAAGCATGCAACGTTTGCCAGCAATTTGGTGTAACTGCCACCCCTCTGTCTGGCAGCTATGATGTTTTGATATTAAACTTTGCAAAACTGAACTTTATAAGGTGAGGCATATTAGAAAACGAAGTCCAACTTCCTTCCATCACTCCGGTGTGACTGGTTTAGCAGACTGATGCCTATTGCTGTTGCTACATCATAGCCAAGCTTCAGTGACAGGTAATGGTAAGCCTGGCTGGTGATTTGGTTCAATCACAAGCAATTGCTCCTGCTGGAAGTTCAGATACCGAGGAAAAACCGTGGAGCAACAGCAAGAACTATTGTTATGGTTATAAGGGAATCATGTGTAGGAGAAGAAGAAGGAGTTTTCAATAGTGAGGAAGCAAAGCGGGATCCAACATTCACCTTGCAATAGTTCTGCTTAATGTAAGGCAAGAAACTCTCCTTGTTCAGCTCCAGGATTTTGCAAGTGATTTCACTGAAAGCCCCAGAGGAAGAGATATCAGCTGTTAAAATACTCAGAATTTAACTTTCATACACTGGTGCACTAAAATGCAGAATGATACTTTTTATGCTTCATTAAATATCTATCTGTGAAGTCACACAATCATTTGGGCTGAACCAGAAATCCCATCAGAGAAGAACAGCTGCAATGTTTCAATAAAATTGTAAAGTGTGAGGTTTTAGTAACATGAAAAGGGCAGGACAAGAAGAAAGTATGCCACATAATATCAAACTTGATGTCAGGCATCACTTTGTGTATGGCTTCTACAGCAATGCTTCCATTAACAAATTAAATAAGAGGCCTGTGGCATTTTGGCAGGAAAAGGATGAGTTTCTTGCTTTTTTTTTTTTGTTTTGTTTGTTTGTTTGTTTGTTTGTTTGTTTGTTTGTTTGTTTGTTTGTTTGTTTGTTTGTTTGTTTGTTTGTTTGTTTGTTTGTTTGTTTTGGTTTGGTTTGGTTTTGGTGTGGTTTTTTTTTTTGTTTTGTTTCTTTGTTGTTGTTGATGTTTCTTCTCAGAAGAAACAAAGACTCGTCAACCTCATCCTGGGCAAATTTGCCTCTTCTTATAGCATCGCCAGCCAGTAGTCCAGGGGTCTACTGGTGAGTCCCAGAGCCCTCCCACCATGGCCTCTGGGTCTGCTGTAGTTTGCCTGGTCCTAACACAGGTGACA
Organism: Thinocorus orbignyianus; assembly: GCA_013400375.1. Classification (NCBI taxonomy): domain Eukaryota; kingdom Metazoa; phylum Chordata; class Aves; order Ciconiiformes; family Thinocoridae; genus Thinocorus; species Thinocorus orbignyianus. The sequence goes on along the minus strand of VXBW01008306.1, from coordinate 233,826 downwards.
ACAGAGGGATCTGACAGTACAGAGCTATTTCTTCAAAAGATACTAGCACCACAAGTGTCTGTAATCACTCAATATTATATTTAGACAACTATCTAAAAAGAAAGTTACCATATATTAGGTGACTGACATCTGATTCCATTTAAAGTTGTCAGCTACAAGGGGTGGAGCGCTATGGTTCTCAGAAAGAAATAAGATCTGTGTTTCAGTACACAAACACTGCCCTAGCAGTCTGTCAGCATTTTATTAACACCCTGGCCTAGTTCTTAGCTTTGTGTGCTAAAAATCTAATGTGCAAACTTTGTGAATAGAGGCTTGCGTTCAATTCCAGGACCACAGATTTTTATGGATAAGCCTGTAGGGTTTAATAAAAGTAACTTTTAGAGAGAACATTTCAATAGAAATATCCATCACTAAAGAAAGGATGTATTTCTCTGTTAAAAGTCATAAATATGCTTGAAAATTGCACAAAAAATTATCACCCTCTATCCTAATTTTAGAGGCATATATGCCGTACTTATGAGTTTAATGACTGCATAGGCACAATGGCTATTTATGAATAATGATGGCCCCTCTTTTCTGTTTCAAATGACAGAAAATCATTAGCTGATGGTTTTCAACAGAGTCTGATACTTCAGGGGATCGCAGGCAGGGTAAGAGTTAGAAAGGAGAGAATAACATAACCACAACACACATAAATACAGGAGATGTAGAACTGGGCAACAAAATGCCTTCCTACCACAAAACACGGAATCTCTAAAATTGAAACATTCCATGGCACTACACGAAGCAAGCTAATTTTTTTCTGAAGTGAAAAGATAGAAAGAATGTGATATGCCAGTTGAACCTAAAATTAAATAATACAGGTTTCTTCTAACTAGTCTTGACTCTGTTACAGTTTAGATGGACTAAAACACAGCAGTTTGTTATTCTGCCATGAGATTGCACACACTTCCAAGGATCAGGGATGTGCATTTTACTTTTGATGTTGTGTGTTGGTAAGTGTGGGTTTGTTCCTCTAACAGCTATTCCGTCAGCACAGACAATGGAGGCTGCAATAGAAATGAAATGGTGCAGAATACAAATGCTTTCGCCGGTACACGGGGCATCCCTGTGGTTGCACCAGCTGGTTCTTTTACCAGCTTTATTCATTAGATTTCCTACAAAGCAAAGGAAGACAAGGAATACTACAGGTAGATGTTTAGGTAGGTGATTTTTTGTTACAAATTTCCTGGTTACCAGCAGAACAATGATTCACATGCAGCAGGCTTCTTTATAATGTGCCAGCTATTTTCATTTTCAAAAGTGGCAATTCTACAATGATCTAATAGGCGAGCATAGGGGGGAAAGTCCGTGAGCTTTCTTTAGTGGAGCTGTGTATAGTCTCTTGGCCGCCTCTTCTGGCTCCTGGCCTTTAGTTAAATAAGTTACATATTACTTTTCACATTCCTGTCCCAGAGAAATGCGATGTCAATATCCCAGCCTTCCACTGCCAAGACACAAGATCAGCTGAACTGTGAGAGACCAAAGGTCCACCTAACTCATTGCCAGTGCTACTGATAGTAACTGGCAGCTAAAAATAAGAAAAGGGTAAACACAAACAATACTTGTCCCAAGATACTCTCCTTCATTTCTCTAAACTGGGTTAGAAGCCTTCAGAACTGAAGGTGGCATTCTAATGAACACATGTAATGGGATCTTCCACTAGTTCATGAAATCACTGAAATATATACACATTTTTCACCCCAAAAGAGTTTCTTTTGTTTCTGTAAAGGAATTTGGTGCTTCTGAATTCCTGCGTTATGTTCTATGAGTGGTGATAATCATGAATACTGGTCAGAGAATGTGGGTGATTATTTCCTATTTAGCCCATTCATGTCATTGATGGATTTATTTATTCTTTCCCACTTGAATTGTCACTCTTCCCAGCTAAAATACTTTAACCTTATAGCTTTACTGTCTCTTTGGAGGCAGGGGGGACAGAATCACACACACTATTCCTCTGGCAGACTTAGACTCACCAAGGGCTTAGTGAACCAATTGGTGCTTGCCGCTTTCCCCTGTTTCTTTCCAAATGGTTGGTAACACTCTGCTTGCTATTCATCCCACTGCTGACTGCTGGGGTGTCCCAAGAGATCTACCCACACTCGTACTGTAATCCCTCTGCTGAGAAAATGCAGCCACTCAACACAGCGTAATGTGCACATGTACAGTTTTCCTTTATGTCTGTTACTTTGCTTCAGACTGGATTTCATCTGTCATCTTATCACCCAGTAACACAGTGCTGTGAGTGGTTTCTCCAGCTTGTCATTACATCAGCAAACTTTGGCACCTTTGGATTTCCACCTCCTCTCCATACTAACAATGACTCCGTCAAACTGCATCAACATCAGTCCCCGCAGAATCCCATCGGTAATTACTCCCCACTGTAAACATCAGTTCTTAATTTTTATCCTTTGTTTCCTACCTTTGAATTTTTTATTCCTGAACATAAATAATTTCACTTTTTTTATTTTTAGTGTAACGAGAGGATCACTTTTAACAATGAAGTTTATACCTCTCAGAGACATTTAATCCATATTATATTTTCCTCATATAGCCACATATTTACTACTTCAGTTTCAACCAATTTTGTCAGTACAGAAGGTAGGTTTCCTGGTTGTATTTCTCCAGAGATACGGAGCCTCTCTTCAAACCCCATGTCACACTTGCCACTTCCTGCTCCTCTGGGATTAAGACTGAAGTAATTTATAATTTTTATATATATAAACTATAATTGAAGTTATGCATTAGAAATCATGGCAATTGACAGTTTGGCAGTTTCATATCTTATTTTAGTTAAAATTAGGTGAATATTATCTGACCTTGGTGATATAATACTATTCATTTTATTGATTTATTCATAAATCTCTTCTACTACCACCTCAGTAACAGCAAAAGTTTTTGGGGTTCAATGATTACTGAAAAAGTCTTTGAAATGAGAACTTCTGTATGCTCCACCACATAGATAGTCAACACACAGACTAATTTGGCTTTTTTTCTGAGATCTTCTTTTTTATTAGATCCAATGCTCTCTGAAAGCATTCCTCTCATGTGTTTTTACTAATAATTTTTATGTCGTTCGCACATTATTTCTCTGAATCTCTGTAAGTCTTCCACATGAGCTTGCACTAAAATTGCAAGAGTTTATATTTCTTTGAATTTTCTGTATGCATACAGAACTTTGAATTTTGAAGCACAGCTTTATTACTTTTAATAGCTTACATTAAGAGCTAAATAATATCTGTCACTCTGTTCTTTAATTATGACAGTTTGAGGAGGAGGGCAAGGGGAAAGAAGTCTTTTAAAAATGCTTTTTTGACATAAAGTTTGAGCTTTTAATATGTTGTGTTTAAACAGTTTGCACTCCATCTACAAACATTTCCAATTAACATAATTAATGGAGCTTACCAGGCAATTCACCAAATCAGATACATGGGTCACTTCAGTCTTCAGTTTAAAGTCATATTGCTTGGATGCTATGTTGGACCTCAGTCTTCAAAGACTCTTTTCTTAAAATAGGATTCTAGAGTTCCCAGAATATTAATCTTTGTCTCCTCGAATCCAAACTTCTTTTAAGGTACAAGAGCAGTCCTTTACAGATCTGTTCTGTCACTCTAATAAATTTTTGACCTCGGCATTTTTCTTCCAGAAGGCTTTAACATGCCTAACAACATGCCATATCAATATATTTGTTTACAATGACACATTCCATTTGTTCGGTCCTATTTTAGCTTTATACCTTAATTATATTCTGAATTATTATGTTTATGACTTCTGTCAATATATGACTGTATTTTTAGGAACGTTCGTTGTAATGTTTATATCTGCATTATACCAATTTCTGGTGTTTCCCTAAGCCAAAATACACCTCCCCTGCATCCTCCTCTACCATCCACCCCAAGTTTTCCTGATTCTTATGTTTAAATGCAAAATAAATATAACTTTCTAATTTGGTGCATATGGAACACCTTTATAGGCTTCATCCATGCCTTAAAAGGCTAGTTAGCAACTGAAAATAAAAAAAGATTGTTCTGTGCTGCCCTCAATTCCCCAGTAAAGTTAATAACCACATATATAAAAATGTAAATATAAAATGAAGGCTAAAGTTGCAAAAATGTTTAAAGTAAGTGAATTTTAAAGCCCCAATGCAATCTAGGGTTAAATGTGAAACACTAGTTTTTAGTTATTTCCCTGAATTCCCCACTAACACATGGAATGAATCATCCAGGATTACTAATGAGCATTTTTCACACTCTTAGCATTCAATTTCCAAGCTAATTTGGCTAAATGTTTGTTGTTTTTTTTTTTCTTCTAGACTGACAACTAACCGGCTTCAACCAGCCCTAAGCAGTTCTTTTGTAATTATTTAAAAAGACTCTACCTCTATTAAGTAAAAAACTAACACCTGAGTTAGCTAGGAAATAATTAAGTGCACATTCTTAATCTAGAAGTTAAAGTTTACTTTTTATTATAATGAATTATTTAAGTGGAGAGCGGAGAGGACTAAAGGATGAGGAATTCCTGCAGTTTCTTCTTTCAGGTTGGAGGCACTGATGCTTTATTATACTATGTTGAACAATGATTGCTCCTTCAAATGTGAAAAATACAAAAGTAAATGAATAAGGAGGATAAAAACCCTACAGCCCCAACTCGTGCAAATGGCTTTATAAGGATTTTTCTAACATTTTGTTCATGACAAAGCTCCCATTATATAATGTTTGAGTATATTAAATAGTTAAAAGCATTCCATTAATCAGAAGCTGTGAAGTCAGTGGGGTGGCTGTTGTAACTTTTAGTGCCCTCAAAGTGGCGAACCAAATGGTCAATAAAAAAGAGGGGAGTTGGACGTAAGTGGAAGATGCAAGCACTGCAAAATATAATGCATAATTTTTAAAAGTGCATTAGGTAGAAGGCAGAATCACAACCGTAAACTTTTCATACTCTGTAGCTGTGGCGCACATCAATAGCACCTGAGGATGCCTTCAAGAGACACTTTTTCAGAGTCAAACACAACCACTTGTGTTGCAGATGCTCATGTTACATATGGCTGAATAAAGTTCCTATAACTCGTGTTGCTTGGCTCTGAAAAGGATCAAAGACTCAACACACTTAAACACCAACTATTGCAGACAGCTTGCAGAATGAAGCAGTCAAAAGCCCATGGTAGCTGAAGCTCTCTGAAGATGTGGAGGCAGTAGAAACGGTTTAAACAGCACTTCACAATGCATGTGTAAAAAGTGGAGTCAGCAAAATGAGCATCTGCTGGGAAGGAGCCATAAATCTCCTTTTTGCAATATGTGGTTCCTCAGCATTCAATCTAACTGGGAAGAAATAAAAACTATAAAACTGTCTTGCAGAAGTTTCAGAAGCAAACTAGTGAAAACATGACATGGACACCACAAGGATTTGAAGGATAGGAAACATGATGAGATGTGTGATTTAAAGCATATCTATCTTTCAATCATTGCAGCCTTTTTAACCTCTCCAATTACAACACCGCAGGTAAAATTATGCATTACAACCACAAGTCAAAAAAACTAAGTAGCAGCAAGCACAAGTAGAGGGATGACTTTGATCATAGTCCCCAAGAACACAGGAATTCACATATTCATGAGAACTCTTGATGCAAGAGTGGAACAAGGACTGCAGAGGAGTTTGATTCTCCTGAAGAAAAGTAAGCTATCAATCAAATGAGTTTCAAAGAGAAGAAAGGTCTTGGGGCAGGAGACTCCTCAATTCTTTTGATAACTTTCTGGATTTTAATGAAAAAGATGAGAAATGTTGTCTGAAAGTTTTCTGAGTAAATGTGTATGTCAAGAGCTGACCTAAGCATGAGAACTGCCTTTATGATTGTTGGAGACAAAGGAGATTATGAAGGGTGAGTTTCACCTCATCCTGCAGCAGTCACCTACAAAATAATTCAGAAGGATCATACCCTAAAGAGTCTTTGATTGTAAAAGGAATCCTGGCTGATGACTTCAGATGTATATATTTGCACTGTCCTTGTTCAGAATTAGATGATACAAATCACTCTTTCACCCAATTCAACCAGACCCTGAAGGCAAAGCAATTTAGAGCAAAAGTGGCTAGACGTGGCAGTAGCCTTGGAGGCAGGCACCTCCTTTGTGACATAACGTGACATTCTCTAGAGGAATCATCAACTAGTTTGTGAAATTTTTCATATAAGTCACCAAACAGCTTCTGTGTTAGGGTCTTAATTTTTGTCTTCCAGCTTCAAATGCTGAAACTGGAACAGAAAAAGAACAAGCCTGAATAAATCTCCATTGTGCTTTGGGGTAATTAGCTGATAACTGCAGTAACCCAACAGGAGCTGTGGCTGTACAGACTAAGCTAAACAGCTCTTTCTCACCAAAGCAGAAAAGAGACTCAGTCATAAGGGAGATTTGCTTCCTGTCTCATTAATTCACTTTCTGTGAAGCCAATACCAGCCTGGAATCTTTTCCAATATATGCATTTCTCACATTTATTTTTCTCTGTTTGAGGGAACAGAAGAATGAACAAATGTAATAAGAGGACTACAAAGCCACTAACTGCACAACAGCAAGGAGAAGTGTCTCACAGCTCCAATTTTTGGGAGCTTCATTGCATAAAACTAATTTACTTGATCAGAAAGAGCTGGGGGTTTGTGCCTTTTTTTTTTTTTTTTTTTTTTTTTTTTTTTTTTTTTTTAAGTGTTGTCTTTAAAGCTCATTTCCTTCACCAAAAAGAAAAAGCCAACTTAGTAAGTGTAAATCTTTCTTACTGAATTATTACTACTGTTTTTCAAATATACTAAATAACTCATTTCTCATACAATCAAAGCCTTTAACTTCTCATATATACTGATCTTAGTTATCACTGGGGAGTCACCCTGTAAGTTCTAGATCATGGAATACAATCTTTATAGCTTAAGCAAAGTGAGTGAGTCTTTTAGCTTAAGGTTATGAAACCATTCACATCTGCAGTTCAAGCACAGCCACGGATATGCAATACGTACTAAGAAGAGGCTACATGCAAATGTACAGGCCGATGAACCCTCAAAGGTACTTTCTCTTTTGCCTTTTCTAGCTCTTTACAGAAGCTGATAAACTCGAATGCACTGAAATAACTTAAAGTTATTGCGGAGGGGAAAATACACTTCAAACGGCTTTATATGGCACTGAATTTTCAGAATTAAGAACAGTTTAAATTGCTTCTTTAAAAAAAAATTGCAGAACATTCTAAAATACATTGCTCTAATTATTTGAAAGTGCTCCAGTTGCTCAAACTAAGTCACTTTAATTTTGAAAGCCTGTTGAAATATGAATAGATTTAAAATTCAACAAACTTTAAAAATTGCACGAAAAATTCCTTCTCTTGACACCAATTCTTTCATTAATTAAAAATATTTTTCATTCCAGTTGTTCTAAAAGCAATTTTCAACTAAGAACACTCATGTCCCTTTAATTTGAAACAGTAAAGAGCTACAATAACTAAATAAGTTGCATTTTTATTTTGGATCTTTGTTAATAAAAATTTACAAAAGTTGCAGATCAAACGTCCCGGACTCATGCTCTCTCCTTTACTGCAGAAACATACGGCACAGAGAATATGGCTGTGAGCTTCCTTCTTCACGTTGCTTTGTCTTTGTATTCCGAGTCTGATTTTCAAAACTCAGTTCTTGTTTTTCTCAGTAGAACTAGCCTTTTTTTCTAGAGTCTGAAGGTACTATTTTGATCATCTTATTGGATAGGTCAATGTCCTATCTTCCTGCAAAATCCCAGATTATTTCTGATCGAACACAGAAAATATTTGAGGGGCTCATCCACTTCTGGTTTAAAGAACATTTATGAAGTACAGTCAAGTTGCCTCTTACTCTTCTTCTGGATAAGATAAAGGGACTTCATCCCATCTAAAACAGGTTTACTAGGTTTTGTTCTTGTGTTAAGAACAGTTATGAATTTTTCATAGTGTTCCCTCCTGAAAACCCTCCAGCTTCTGAAGATCCTGTCAGTGGTGCCCACACTAGATCTAGACAATCCCACTAATAGCTTTCCTGTTGCCTAAAGAGACGAAATTGTATCTTTTGTATACTTAAATGAAAATATCTTGAGTTTGAATTAAAATTCAGATTAAATTAAGTATCCCATTAGGCGCTTAGATGTGGTACCACTGGAACAGATAGGTACATGTCTTTCAAAGTTTCTGATTTTTAGGATACAGTCCATCCCTCATATGCTTCTCTTAGTGAGAACTGTGTTCCTTTTTCCTCAAGGCATGACTGTTTTCCATTTAACTACATTAAAGTTTGAATATTTTTTGATTATATCCTGTATGTCATACACAACAAATAACTGTTCTGCATTGCTACTTGCTGCTGGTAAAATATGAAGTGATCTATAAATGATGTTCTGAGTATCAGCAAGGGTGAAAACTTTACCTTCCTGCTGTGTATATCAAGTATTGACCAAAAGAATGAAACCAGTGAATTTAAAATTGGATACCTTGTAGCCTTCAGTTAATTAACAACATTCTATCTTTTATCTTTACTGTCCAGCCACAATAGGGAGTTCAACAAGGTTCCACATAGAACTTACTATAAAACCCTTAAAGGTAAACGGAAATAAATATCTAAACTTACAGTCCTCTAAGTTCTAAGGGCAACGGCAGATTTATGGTCTCCAAGAACAGTAAAATTTTGATTGTACATGAAAATTCATGCAATAAGTTTTGGTCAAAACCTCATATAATACAGATTGCTTGCTTGTGTAATCTTGAAAATCATCTACAGCATTCCTCTGTAAACATTAAGTTGTTAGATGCCAAAAATCTGACAGTTCTAGGCACTGAAGATTACTCACCCTTGAAGGTCTCACTGCAGTATAAATTACTGAAAAATGAATCCCTCGTTCCTGCAGATCCATGGTCAGTCTTCCAATTATTTTGTCTATAAATAGAAACATGTATAATTTAACAAACTCTGTAAGCTGAGAAAGCTAAAATCCTACTATAACTGGAGAAGTAATGAGCTAGATGTTTAAAGTTATTTAGTTTATTTAAGCAATTTAGGTGCTCATTCAATTTATATGACAATAGGTACAAACAGGATAAGACATGTTCAGTGTCTTGAAAAACACATAATTTCAATTAGATGATACGAACCAAATACATTGCAATGGTTCAGAGAAAGGAGTGATTTTGAAACTGAAAAGTAAATACTGTAGAAACCTGAAAGTTCAGACTTTGGATAATTCAAAGCAAGAGCAGAAAAAATCACCTCAGAGATGAAAGCAGGATGCACATACTGTTAGTCAAGTGACCAGTTAATAGGTAAATAATAAAGATTAAGTAGTGGTATTGTATGAATTACAAAGCACACATAACCAGTCACTGAGAAAAAATACTTAAAATGTAGTGCTTAATTTGGGGCACGATATTCATCATATTGGCAGCAATAGTCCTTTTTTGTTCCATGGATTTGAAGCCTTATTCTGCACCCTCTGCAGGATATGTAAAATTTTGCTGTTGACTGCAGGGAAGGTCAAAGGAGAAATATGGTGGAATATTTCTGAAGAAGAAAGTAAAAATCAAGTAAGGAGGAGAGGACCTTTCAAAGAGATCCAAAAACGCCTCTACAGAAGATCCTGCTTTAGTTCTGAAACCAGAGACAGCTGTGACAAATACTTATACTGACAAATATTTTCAAGCTGTATGCAGAAATTTTAAGATCCGCTTATGATCAGGAGCAAAATAGTATGAATCAAGAACCATTATTAGTGTTGTTATTAGGACTGATAGAGAAATAAGCAAGCAGACTCACATTTACTGTTTCAGTACGTTCCCACTTCTCAGCCATGTACCACTGGTGAATGGCTATTTTATAGCCTGGACATACATGTTTCTTAGATTTTGAGGTTATACTTTACAGAAATTATACTTAATTTTCAGGTACAGGAAACAGAGCTTATATTATTATTATCTTTTTTATTCACAGTAATTGAGGTCTCTTCTATTCACAGTAATTGAGGTCTCCTAGCTGAGCAAAATATTTAGGTTGAGTAAAAATGCAAGCATTCCTTTTTCTGCAGAGTTTCAACCAAAGTGATTTCCTCATAACAGTCAAGAAATTTTCCTTCTAAGAGATTATTTGCAAAAAGACCTACTATAAGAAACAGACTTCCTCAGAAAAACAACTGCCTATGCACTACTAGTGTAATCATATTGGGTGTGGAGGTCCAAGACATTACATAACGTAGATTTTGTATTTTATATGCACAGGGTGCAATTTACTGGAAATACTCAGAAGCCTCTGCTAAAATTTGTGGAAGAAAAAATAATACCTAGTGAAATGCATAGATTGCCTTTGTTTTTTTTTCCCATTATAGCAACGAACCACTTTCTGAAATAACGCATTTTTTGTATTTCACTTCAGTAAGGAGCTACATGTAACTATAGTTACCAGTAACATCTATAACTCTTGCCTTTGGGAAGATTTGAGAGGCAATTCCTTTATTCCAGGAAGCTGCTGTGAACACCATTATGACAACAGATACAGATCTTTGTCTGTAATCAGAACTCTACCTTGCTTATGAAGTATTTGTAGATTCTCCAAGTACAAAGGCCCAGATTGTCCACCATATCTTAAAGAACCCAAATTACATGCCGACATGGGAACATTAGTCATCCCAGGCTTGCTCTTTAATGGAACAAGAGGCCTCTCCAGATGGTGATATTGACAGTAGAGTGTTTTCAGAGTGGTTCTACTGAAGATTTGGGGTTTGTTTGGTTTTTGTCTGTTTGGTTTTGGTTTAGATAGCATCAATGAAGGAAACACTACATAGATCTATGAATGTAAAACAGCTTGTCTAGAACAACACCTTCCAATTAGCATAACTGCCTGCATCCATGTCCTGGTGGACCTTTGTAATTCACTGAAAATGCATCTCTTGAATTTCAACAGGGAATGTAGGATTAGTGCTATTATTAATTTCTAATCCACCTTAGTTTCTTTGTGTGATGTTGCACACGGATGGAAGGAAGAAATGAACTGAGTGGATATGTTCTAGAAGGTGAAAAGTCAAAAGAAAGCAAAAGTATAAACTATGAACAAGAGAGAAACAACAGGAAAAAAGCAAGATGAGAGGAGGGGAAATGGGAGAGAAGAGAAAGACTGGAAAGAGGAATACAGTGAGAATCAGAGTGGAGAAACGAGTACCTGTATGTCATGATTTTACCTGGCAACCAGGACCACACAACCAAACAGTCACTCCACTCTCCCTACCCCTCTTTCCCCAGTGGAACAGGGCAGGAGAATTGGAAAGAAAAGGAAACTTCACGGATTGAGATAAAGACAGTTTAGTAGAACAGTAATGGAAGAGAAGATAATAGTAATTATAAAAGAATATACAAAATGAGTGATGTAATACAATTGCTCGCCACCCGATGATCAATTACTCATCCCAAGCAGTGATCTCAGATTCCTGCCCGACAGCTAACCCCCACTTATATATTGAGTATGACACCTATGCCATGGAATATTCCTTTGGCCAGCCTGTCCTGTCTATACTCCCCCTCAGCTTCTATGGGAAGCCCAAAAAGTTCTTGAATTAATATAAGCATTACTTAGCAACAACTAATACAATACGTGTTATCAACATTATTCTCATATTAAATCCAAAACACACCAAATACTAGGAATAAAATTAACTCTGTCCCAACTATCCCAGTAGGACAATGCAATAGCAATTAAAGAGCTTCATCTTATCCAGATGGAGTCATAGGAATCTTTGCCTTTGATTTTGAGATATGCTGGATTCAGTAGGTGAGACTGGCACGGCAGAATGTAGCATCCTCCTGAGCAGAGAAATGGCTAGGAAAACTGGCAAAAACCAAGTAACAATGTCAAATTCTGCCTCATGCAAAAGAAAGAAAGAAAAAATACTGAAAATAAGCCTAAAGAAAACAGTAAGTATGAAACCCTTGAAACTTCAGCAGATTTGGATTCTGAATTCCATTTTGGATTTCGTAATGAGCCTCATTTTATTAACATGCTTAAAGCTCCTGCTTACTCCAGCTTCTAGATATTTCAGAACAGCATATTTCCCTTGGGCAGAATCTGAGCCCATTTGTTCTGTCTTACAGAGCTTCCTGTCTGCAGCGAGTAAAACAGCAAGAGAGATTTCTCTGACATTTTATTACATCAGATTTTAAAACCCTCTACAGCAGAAATGGAAGAAGTTGTGACAAACAGAAGGTGCTTTGTGAACTTCTGGGTAGCCTACTACAGGTCTGCAGTACTTTTCTACAGGTTTACTGTTGATACTGCAACAAAAAAATTACAAGCGATGTTTAGGGTTAACAATTCTCTTGTCACATGGCAGGTGTGTAAAAAATAGTATTTTTTGCTGCTTACGCAGGTAGGATCTAGAGCAGCCTCTCTGTAACAAACACCAAGAACTCATGACCCTTGCAACCTTGAATCTGAAAGGTCTCCTGACAGCAATATTTGGCAAATGGTTGTGGCTGTGCTGCAACCAGTACCTAGACCTGCTGGAGCACAGATTGCATGACTTGGAAGACTGTTTGGGACACTTATCTGCTACTTTTGGAATTATTCTCTTCCAGCTCTCTCCCATCTGCTGCACAGACCTCCAGTAGGATAATTTAAAGGAACTGTGGCTCATTAATTTTCATTCAAATTAAAACTTCCTCCTGATGTTTTTTCCAGTTTTTATTCAGCAATGCATCGAGTGTCTGATTAGGCAAAAAAAAGGTGAGGATTCAGACCACACTCCCACTTGTTTAGAGCACTCCTGAGATGTAGAATACTGAGTGCAGATTTTGCACGTGGCCATACAAAGTGGCACTTCTTCTCTGATCTACACACCTTTTTCCTGACAAAGGCTAGTTGACACTGACTGGAAAGTCGGTACAGCCTGTTCCTCCATCATCCCCAGGTCTCCTGTTAACTTTGCTGTTCCAAAACAAAATGGTCTGATACAGGGTTTGGGAAGCTTACTCTTGAGTTTGTGCAGCTGATTAAAGAAATGCCCTATAAATAAAAAAGCTAACTTTTAACCAAGGCCACCATTAAACCAAGGTTTTTCCTATCCAGTATGCTCTGGGGACAAGAAAAGAGAACTAAACAACTCTTCTGCACTTCAGAGATGTAAATCCAGCTGCTTATTTGAGTATAAAATCACACTCACTTTGGAATAGTGCTATAACGAAGAGAAAGGACACACCACTGATGTATTTCCCCCTGATTTTCAAATCTGCTTCTGATTTTATACCCTCAGCTCTGGGCAGAGACATGCATAGGCATTAAGGACAATGTACAATTATCAGCCCTCTACACAACACTACATGTCCCTGAAACTACTACTACAGTGATTTGCGGACTTTATAACCTGATCTTTAATTTAGAGTAGTAAGGACAAGCCCTGAAAAAAATCAGAGGCCCCTCAGTGCCTTTTTGGTGTATGACATCTGTCTTTCAGCCAGGTGCTAGCAAAGAAAACTTTTATTATAGTGTTATACGGACAGATTCAACTTTAACAAGTATTTTTTAATACCTGTAAAACAAATAGAAGTCTCTAAAATCAAAGGCTGTTAAGGGCATCAGTATTGTTTTACAAAGACTAGAAAAAAAAATTCCAGTTCATTCAGATACCCGCTGTTGAGACCAAGACCTCTGAACTGCTGGATAAGCCTGACACCTCCAGCTGCTGGTGTGCAACGTGAGGTCCAAGGAGGTCGCCCGACCTGCATGGAGACGCAGGGTTTGTCCTCTGAACTGGGAGGATAAGCAAAGGCCCATGTCTGAAGTCGAGCTGCATTATCATTACATTTCAGGTCACAGTGCTGTATCCATTTCAGTAGATTTTGAATTAGACACTCAGTACTTCAACACTAGTATAATTGACTACTTATACATGGGGGAAAAAAACTTTAAATAGTAGTATTACAGCAAAACCTAGAAACTAGAGAATACAATCTGCTCAACTGAAAACACAGACTTAAATGATGAAATGTTAGTTGTGTTTTGGTCATATTGCTTACCATTTTCAGCAATTGCTTCCAGGGTGGAAATCCCATTTAAACCACTACAAAAATAGTGGGAGAAAAATAATTAAAAATCTTTTCCAGGCAAGAACAACATGAAACAGAAGTGTACAAATATATTGCCTAGTAAAAAGATTATTGTCAGCGTCAGTCCCTCCATGATTCTCCCGTCTCTTCCTTATGACTTTTTTCTTCTGGAAAGCCATTAATAGTACAAGGACCACACCTTTAGCTGATTTCTCAAACCCCTCAAACTTCCTTAGCTGCAGAGAAGTCAGAAAACTGACATTATTTTGACCAATCTGCATGGCTTTTTTCTCATTTGGAGTTGGCCTCTTTTCTAACATTTGTACATGAGATCCTTAAAATGGGTATCTTCTTTTTTTGTGTAGTGACGTGGCAGTTATAATTGCACTCCCTTAGGGCCTGTTGATATACACGCCATGTACTGATGTACACAAATACCCAAGTAACATCCCAGGAAGAAGAAAGAGCAGGAGAAGATGAGCAGAGAGACTTGGTATATCCATGCTTTATATTTTCTAAATATACATTCACCTGAAGGAACAGTGTTTTTTGACCTCTTAGATCACAGTTGTCACAGGCCTGGAAACATGAAGAATTAAAGCCCTCCTCTTCCTTCTAGAGTGATGAAAACCAATCTCTTTAATCATACTAATTTCAGGTTTGTCTGTATGTTTATTTGCTTGCTCACTTATCCTGCCAGTATTTTTGACCCCTGGAATGCCTTCTGGCAATTAATTCTGCAGGTTAATCATGTGTTGCATAAAATAATTCAGCTTTTCTGCTAAAAGTGTGTTGCCATTTAGTTTTAATAGTTGTCCCTTTGTTCTCATATAATGAGGCAGACAAACAGGAATGCCTGACTGACTTTCTCAACATAATTCCTGTATTACACCTGGTAAGCTCATTAGGGGACTTTAAAAACACAGTTCACCCTTGCAAGAAAAATAACTTTGCTAGTCTGTAAGCTTCCATTTTGGTTTTTAAATTTCCTGAGTACAGATGACATTTTCAAGTTTTAAAAATCATGCAAACGTATGGGTCAGTTTTGTTTGTTCCAAGCTCCTACCTGACAAGTGGTTGTAGCTGAACCACCAGTAAGTTTGGTTTAGATGTATTCACTTCCAGCTGAGAGACATTGAGATCAGTTATGTTTGTTAACTTCCAGTCTCCTGACTCCTGAAGAAAGCTCAGAAGATGCCTAGTAGCTTTGCAATCAACAGCTGGCAAAACCAGAGATGAAGGAGAAGACTGAAGGATTTCCTGTAATAAATTTATGAACAGTTTATTTACTTGCTTAATAATTAAACACAACCTTTTATTTTTTTTTTATTTTTTTTTTAATGAATCCATAATTCAGTATTCAAGGTGAGGAACAGCCACAGTAAACACTATGTGAGCTCTCATCAGCCTGATGCTGGCTGCTCCTGGAAAGGGGGAGTGAAGGGATGCTTGTATCGCTCTTATTCCTGCACCTTCTCGGGGCAAGCTTAAGGCACGCAGGGACATCAAATTCTTACTGTCCTTTCCACAGGTGTGGTGGAAGGGGAGAGACAGATGATGCAGCAGTTCTCAAGCTAAGAAAGTATAGGAAAGACAGGTTATGAACACTGACAGAAGCAAAACTCATCAGGAAACCATCTAACTAAATGCGCTCCGAGGTGAGAAGGATCAACATCAGACACCTCCAGTTCCAGCAGCTCTATTCAGAATAGAGTCATACTTTGCATAATAAATACCCTTCCTTTGAGTACATCCTGGTGGTCTGGCACTCAGCGCAGACAAGTGTCTAAATTGTAACTATTAATAAAAGAAAAATACATATTTCAGGATATACAGAGCCTTCAGACACATACAAACAAACTTCATGTCATGTACTTTCATTCTTCCTACTCAAAATGCAAATTATAAAGCACAGACTGAACTGGTTCAAATAATCAAGCATCAGGTTATTTATCACTTTATTTGTAATTTACTTAGCTGAGTTTCTGATGAAAATACTTGAGTGAAATGCATTTAAAACCATTCCTGTTCTATGAATTTGAAACTGGAATAGTCACAAAACTTCCTTTCCAGAGGCTTTTCTTGACAATAAAATTAACTTGAAATATTCAGGGGGGGGAAATAAAAGCAAGGTAGAGACTTGACAATGACCACAATTAACGTACCGCAAATTTAACATGGACATTTGAAGATATTTTTTCATCGCATCCTAGTTTACAACTTATTAACTTTGCTTTCCCATTTTCTACACTTTAGTCTAAATTGAGTCTGACGCGTGATCCAATATCCAGATATTCATGTTGTTATAGACTCTCTTTCCCCCTCTAACTGCTACAAGTGTTGTAGTGTTGCTAACATTTTTCTCCACCTACTCTTTTTCCTTTTTGTCTGTTCTCTGACTGCCTACCACTTTTCTGACCTGCTCTGGTTCTTTCTAATTGCTCACATGTTTTCCTTCCTAGGCAAAGGCTAGTTATTTCCATATTTCTATAAGAGGATATTATGCAGTATTGTCTGCTTTGCCAGACTGATAGAAAAATAACTTACAGAAATTAAAATAGAGCAGAAAGCGCTGATCTGGTTCATAGGTCTTTGTGTAGTGTTTTTAGCATCGCCTGGAAGGAAAGGATGATACATTCCATAGAATCATAGAATTGTTGAAGGGTTAGAGTTGGAAGGAACCTTAAAGATCACTGAGTTCCAGCCCCCCTGCCATGGGCAGGGACACCTCCCACTAGACCAGGTTGCTCAAAGCTCCATCCAGCCTGTCCTTGAACACTTCCAGAGATGGTGCTTCCACAACTTCTCTGGGCAACCTGTTCCAGTGTCTCACCACACTCATAGTGGTATATATCTGATCTAAATTGACTCCGTTTCAGTTTAAAACCATTACTGTTTGTCCTATCACATGCCCTGGCAAAAAAATTCCTCTCTAGCTTTATTGTAGGCTCCCTTTAGGTACTGGAAAGCTGCTCTTTTCATTTTGGTTTGTTTGCATGTAGGAATTTAGAGATAAAATTTTGAGCAGTAGTCAATTATTTTATTCCCAATATTTGAATTACTTGCCCCCTGGCAGCAGCCAGAATGGCAGCAGCCACTTCTTCCAAGGATATATATTAAGCAGATTATTCATTTATTGTAGAATATGATATAAAATACATCATTATTGAGTAATATCTGAATTGGATCTCTGCTCTGAACTGATCCTGCACTGCCATCTGTCTCCGCTTCCAGCCACTGGTATTTACCTCTTTTCCATCTGAAGGGCAGACACAGCTGGATATCTACTCATTAGCCTCAGACAGCCTTCTGATCCCATGCCTCTTGTTTTCTTTCTTGACATTTAGCCACTGCATACTTGTCTTTACAATACTCACATGTTGCTTTATGCATTTTAGGATTTTGGCTACTGTGACTGTTCAAAATATGAGAAGTCTAAAAGTGGGTGTAGAAATAAGAGGACTGCTGAGAAACACCTGATTTTGCATTTTGCTACAGGACTAAACACAGAGGTACAACCACACAGTAGCTGTGAAAGGGAAAGGGAAAAAAGAAAAGGGAAAGAGAGGAAAGGGAAAGGAAAAAAGGGAACGGAAAAAAGGAAAAAGGAGAAAGAGAAGGAGGAAAAGGAAAAGGAAAAGAGGAAAAAGAACAGAAGGGAAGAAACCCTCCTATGGAGCTGTTGGACAGATAGCAGAGCTTCCTACTTTAAAAGCCAGAATCTATAACCTGTCTGTGGACAGCTTACTCTGATTATGAGTACATCTACCTTAATTAGTGACCCCTGAAGCATCTCTCCTGAGTGGACTATTACAAGAAACTTCACTCTTGGATTACACATTCCTGTTCAGTGTTTTCTGAAGGCAAGTGTGGGATGACTGACCACATTTCTAGCCATTCTGAAGCCACATAGTTGCACTGTGATAAAGCTGTGCTTGGACTTACTTGCCCAGTTCTGGTTTCAGCGTTATGTGAACTGGATTGATATTACAACTAAGCAATTTGAAGCTGGAATGCGCTAAAGTTAGGTCTATCATTAAAAAACGTTTGTTAAAATCTTTGTTAACAACTCGTGCATCCATCCATACAAGATCACGTAGGCGTGCTCATTGTTCCAAATGTTTGGCATCAAAGCTGATAGACAGTACTGTAAAAAAAGCATTTTTTGGGAAAAAAGCTCTGTGTTGGCTCTGAAAATATCTGAGAACCAACACCCAAAGTAGGCAGGTTTTTCCATGTAAAAGAGATATTTTAAATCTTTATCTTTTACTTATGAATATGTAATTTAAAATATTAAAGCATTGTATTTATTTTCTACAGCAGTAGCCAATGGTTTATCTATAAAGAAGAAAAATCTATTCCAACAGATTTGGAAGCACATCTATTTCTACACACAGCAGGAACAGCAAAAAAATTATGATTGTTGTATTTTGATTCTCCAAGTACTATTAATCTTACAGACTTTTACACTGTACCTGTGTTCTCCAAATGTATATTCTGATTTTAATGAAATTTGATCTGATGTACTTTATCTGCTAAAATATGTTGCAGCTACAGAAGGCATTGTTGAACAAACCTCCATGCCGCTGAACACTACGGTGACAAATACGACACCAGATGCTCTTTTAAGGGTTACAGACAGACCCAAGGAGCCATAGAGAAGAAAACCTGAGGTCCAAGAAGGGGAGGAAGCATTCCAAAGAACAAAATATAGACTGTAACAACAGGGAAAGGATATAATTGGAAAAAGCTGACATGGCTCTTGCAAAAAGAAGTTGTGACTCCCAGTTCTGCAGAAAATCTCTGAAGGAGTCAAAAGGCATGTACACCAGGGAGCTCCAGCTGACACAGTGTTCTTGGATCCACAAGAGGCACTTGGCAGAGTCTTGAAGCAAAGACTCCTAAAGAAATGAAGCAGCTTCAACATGAGAGAAGCAAGCTTCACATGGAGGTAGGTAAAGGATAGGTAAAGAGTAGTTAAAGAGATAGTAAGTAAGGGGTAGAAAAGAGTTCTGTTCCCGCACTAGTGTCTGTTCTGTTCCATGTTTTCATAAATTATCTGGTAAAAAGGCATAAATAGCCAATGAAATGTGCTGATTACACTGAATTATTCAAGATGGTAAAGGCAAGGGCTGAAAAATTGCAGAAGCAACTTCTGGTACAACCTCTTGGGCAACAAAGTAACTGATGAGATTAATGTAAATTGATTTTAGCAGAGCACGGGGTGAGAAATAAAACAACACTAATTTTATGGACACAATAATAGATAATAGGCTCAGAACTGAGTGTTATCCTTCAATAATGAAAACTTAAGAGGCACAACAGCTCTTTGAAAATGTCATTTCAGTGGCTGATAGTGATCAGAATTGAAAAATCAAATATTAGCATTTTTTTCGAAAAGGCTAGAGAACAAAGCATCATCATGTCACTGAATAAATCTATGATGAAGTTACATCTTGATTATTATGCAGTTCTGCATGACCCTTGTCAAAAATAATATAATAATAACACTAAAAAGGTAAAGAGAAAGCGAACAAAGACAATCAAAACTGTAGTAAGACCTCCATACCTCATGTGACTAAATAGTACTCCTCAGTCTACAATCCCTGAGTGAGGATACGATGGAGATACAGAACCACATATGGCAATGACTTACAATAATAATTAAGCAGTTGCACAGCTGGCCATTAATTGGAGTTACCACATGCTGCAGTTGTAAGGTGCATTTCTGGGGGAAAGCTAAAGCTAATATTAAAGAAAAACAGTTTTTAGGGTACTTGACAAAAAAGTTCCCCAAGTACTAATTTTTGTATTTTATTATTTAATTAAAAAGCTATCTTAATGTTTAAGATAAATGATCTACCCATGAGACTCCTTTCACGTGAACTGGAAATAGAGTTCTTTTATTGCATACAAACCCATTGATCCCAAATGCTGAAAACAGCCTCTAATGTAGCTGAACAAACCTAATATCTGCAAATGTCTCTGTGGTTTACAAGCCTAAAACTCTTTTACAAATAACACTTTTTTCTTGTGGTACACATGTTGCTACAAGCATGTTTACATTCTAAATAAGTTCTCCAGTTTAGGTTTGTGAATAAATTTGCATTTCTGAAGTTCAAAAAGAGGATACACGAGTGACATGGAACATCTATCATAACTTAATGAATCACTTGTGCAATATAGAATGTGAAGGTATAAAAATTTGTGATTATGCAACATCAAAGATTCTAATTTCCCCGGGGAGAAAATTCAGACCTGACCTTCACTTTGCCCTGTGTTCTGTAAATATTGTGACAAAGTTTTTCACAGTATGATTAAGAGTGAATTTCTTTTCCAAAGTAGCTCAAGTGGAGTGCAACTGATGCAATAACAACTGAGCAAATTTTTGTACCTTCTGTTACATTCAAGATGGAACAGGATGTTTATAAAGATCCTTTCTGGCCCTAAAAGCTACAAGTCTGTGCAAGAGATATTGACAAAATTCTCCATATGGGCACCTAAGTGAAAAAGAAATATTTAGTTTATACATCTCATTTTATTTCACTCAAGTTACAGCACCTCACCCCCACACAACTATGCTAGAAAAGTATTAAGATTGCCAAGTCCAACAGAACCAATCTAGGAAGTGTTGGAGTTAAGGTAAGCGATATGTCAAAAGAAACTTTGCAGTTTTAAAGAAGTTGTAAGCACAAAAACTTTCTCAGCTCCAAGACAGAAATGGAACAGAGGCAAGGTCAGAAAGCAAACAATTACTGACATTAATTCAGCTTGTTGAAAACCTGGGTTTAAATCTTTGCTGCACCGGATTGTCCTGGTTTGAGGACCAAAGATTTACTTAGTGGGTCCCCTGTCCACTCAATATACCACCTGATGATTTCTAAACCCATTAGTGTCTGAATTTATCTCTAGCCTTTGGCTATAAGCTCTACCTACAGTGCTGACGTAGTTCTGCTGACAAGGCAAAAGAAGAAAGTTTGAAATACTTTAATATTTGTCCTTTTGAACATGCAGGGCCTATTAAAATAAGACCACCATGTCATTAGGAGCTTGCAATGTCATGTGTACGCTTCACACACCTTCTATAATCAAACCAGCTTTGCAGTCAGGCAGCAACAAAATTTGCTCCAGACGCAGCCTTGCATAGATTTTAAACCCAGAGAAGATAAGGCAAACCAGAGAAGTACCAGTACATCTGCCTGTGGGCATAGCCACTGATCCTTACACTATAAATGATTATTACTCCCATTCACTCCTCAGAAAACTCATGTACATACTCTGAATAGTTGTTTTTGTTACAGCATCAGTGTTAAAAGGCAATTGTATGGCAAAGAGATGAAGATCTCTAGTATCATTGACACAAACAAGATGTGAGGTTTTTAGGCAATCCAGATGTAGAGACAGGTAGTATGTGAATATTTATGTATTTAATTACACATACAGCTTGCTGTGTGGTGCTTGGGAATTTATACTTCCTCATGTGCTCTGATACCAGTGACGGTACTAACAGCTCTGTTAATCCTGCTCTGACTACAGGAATGCCTTTATGACTTCCACGTGTCAATGTTTCCTTTGTCTAATTACAGTTTTGTAAACTGTCATGCAAGTACAATGTGCAAAAAATCTGTAGGCCTCCTGAGTGAGAACATAAGTTGGAGCTGCTGACCCTCCTCCAAGATGACTCTGTCTTAGATCCTGTGCCTGGAGGTGACTTCAAATTATTCTAGTAGCATGGCTTTTTTTCATTAAAATTAAAGCAATCCAATATCTAGTCATACATCACCTACATCCAATGTAAAATTTAATCTGTTCATGAGTTAAGAGAGCTTCAATTTCCATAGAAATAAAACAGATGCTCAGTTCTGAAAATCAAGAATAAAAAAATGATTCCTAGAACTTCTTTTTTTCTTATGGCTTCAAAATAGTTTTCGGAGTGTCAGTCTAGAACTTTATATTGTTTTTTACAATACAAAATTGCAGCAGGTTTAGGAACAACTGTGCCAGTTACCATGAATTCTGAAAACTTGATCTCCAGGAATAAAATAGCTACAAAACACTTCTGCAAAATCAGTTGATTTCCTTTAACCCATTTGCTCAAACTGAAATAATCTCAATAAATAATTTAAATAGGAAACCTGCTGCAATTCACTTTGACTTTTCCTAATTAGTTTACATCTTTCTTATATCTTTTTAAATATAAAATGATGTATGTAAGGAAATAAAAGAAATGCTTGCCTGAACATTTTGAAATGGATTCTTGTTACCGTAGGATTCACTGAAGTATGTGAAATCATCTATGCTCAGCTGAAAAAACAAAGAGAGTAAATTGGTGAGAAGGCGCCATGGCATTTCATTTAGGTAGAGAGTTGCACTTGGCATTGGTGAGAGAAAAGTAATTAATGTTACATACTGTATCTTGCAGGAACAAGATGAGGTTTCTGGAATTCTGGGTGAAAGCAGGTTGCAAGAACTCAGTCAGCTCCTGGGCTGAGACAATGTGTCCTTCATGCAAAGCAGTGTCTGGATTCCACTGTGATCTACAAAGAAAGAAATTTTTACCTGTAAAATTTGCTGCCAATGATGACACCACTTCTTTCTTTAAATATGCAGCAGTGGGTAATGATATAATCATTTTTGGATTAGGATCGGGTTTACAGTTCAGTCACCTTTCATTCTACTCAAGAGGAAAAGAACTTGCCTGTTTATGCCCATATCACATTAACCATGTTACAGCAGGAATGAATTTGGTCCGATCAAGATAACTATCTCTCTCTAATTTCTTGTTTGTGTACAACAGCACAGTCGCATCTTGCAAAAAATGAGCTACTAGGTGAAATGAGGAAGAATATGCTGAAAATCTTCAGAGAGAATTCCCAAAGGGAATCCTGTTAGAAATATTGATGGCCAGAAAGGAGAACTCGGGCTGGACAACAAGCTGCCATAAAACAGTATTTTTTCACAAACATTTTGTTAAGTAAATGTAAGGATTTCAGTGTTATTGTAAAGAATACTTTCTTTCCTAAGGATTTTGTGATGAAGGAACCACTAGATGGAAGCAGCTCAGAAAAGCCAGAAGCGGGAGCTCTTCTGAACAGAACAGCTCAAGATACAAAGGAGACCTCATGATTCTTTTGCCAACCTGCCACTGTGCAGATTGGACAGAGAAAAAACTCATTGATTTAGTTTCAGTACAACCAAAACCAGTCATGGGCAAAACAGCAGGTGGCATTATTCTTTCGCCCCCGATTGGGATTTTCACAGTGTGCAATGTGGGTCAACAGGGATGAAATTTGTTATGAATATTTTGATCCTAGATGTCTTGACTAAAGTAATATTGTCATTCTGTAGAAAACAGAGAGCTTGAAGCTTAATCTCCCATCTTCCCTAAACACACATCAGTTGCGTAGGTCTGAGAAATCAGGTATTCCAGACCCTCTAAATGGTTCTAATTACAAAGAACAGAATAAAGAGAATTGCTGTGTGCTGAAGCATCAGCTATTATATGATTGCAATTTGGTGAAGCTGAGAAGCGTATTAAATTTTCTAACCCAAAAGCAATTTGAAAATGACCCTCACACAGCAAGCTTTTATGAATGAAAACAATCTTTGCAATCTCTTAAGGTAGAGGCAGAACAGGGGTAATGAACTCATAAGGGGTTTTTAATGTTGTTTCTCAGGTAAGGAAAATCTGTATTTCGCTTCAAGACTTCCTAGTAATTCCAATGAAGATAACTGAGAGCGAATCAAAATTGTCTGACTGCACCCACGACAGAGATTAACGCAGAGCAGTCTCACAGTCTTAGATACCCCTCTCCCATCAGAGTTTGGGTTTGGGATAGTGTAAAAGCAAACATAGATACATGTAGTACAAATGGAAGACCCTTTCAGGACAACATATTGCAGATATTAAAATTAAATTCTAGTAGAATTCTCTCTGTTGCTTTTCAAGCTCCTGCTGTGCAGGAAAGAAATTTTTTTCTATATAGTACAAACCATCATTTGATATTTTCTTTGTTTTGCTCAACATCTTCATCTCTTTATCAATTTGTGGTTGGAAATCCATATTAATTTGTATTCATGAAGCCAAACATTTTTGAAATTGTAACAGATGTGCCTCAATTTTTCAGAAAAGTCAAACCTCGTGATCTCAAATATTTATGTATAATCTTTAATAATAAAATAGTTGAAAATACAAAAGCTCCTGAAGATTTTGAATGACTATTCGGGAACTGACTTTCATATTGACTTTATGCATTGCGTGACTACATCAAAATATTAATGATATTAAAGCAACAGAAGATAAATTAGATTAAGAGATGTTTAAAAATGGCTTGTGTGAAAGAAAATAATAGTAAATACCTTGGTATATTTATTTAAAAAACTAAAAAAATAAATAACTCCTTTCCATTCTAATATTGGGGGGAGGTGGTGGTGGTGGTGGTGGTGGGGTGTGTGTGTGTGGAAATGAAGCTTTGGACAGCTTTTGAGTCTTGCAATTAAGAATAAAAGATAACAGAAAGCACATGAAACAAAATGAAGTTATTTGCAGCAGCACAATGGCAAAGTTTGTATAAAACTCAAAACCTCAGAAATTTTATGATCCCGTTTTAAAGCATACTTGCTTCTAAGGTATTCCCTGTTCCTTTGAGCAGCTCTCGTTAGCTATCTAACCTTGAGAAGCACCTTTTGTGAGATTTTTTTAGCTTCCAAGCAGTTAACTTTAGCAATTACAGTATCATCATTGGAAAAATAAATCTACATCAGCTAGTTAGTAATTCTACTCTAGTGAAGCATTTGCCTAGTACTTACATTCACCATATTATACACACATTTATTTTTCTTCCTTTACAGTTTGCTTAGCACCGTTCATGGCAGTATGCAAAGCTGGGTGTGTCAATATCCTCACCGTGGTTTAGATGGGAAATGGCAGTATGTTTCCCTAGCTGGTTCACAGGGAACTGAAGAGTGAAACGGAGATACGTGACAGCCACAGATCATGCATCGTGGCTAAGATGAAGGTACGCTTCCCTGAATGCAACGAACAGGTCTACCCCTTTGAACTCTTCACCTCAAGCGGGCAGCAAGGGATCAGTGAGGGATGGCATAGGATGGAACAGGCAGAAGGCTGACACACATATTGATTGCTGACATTGATTGCTCGCACAAAATTTTATGTCCAAAGATGCACAGCCTTGTGCAGTCATCTGCATGCCAAGCACATCAGGCTTAACCCTCCCACCGCAGAAGTGTCCTGTGTCCTCAGCCATGGGGGCTCATAATAATGAGCATCTATGCTAATATATGTGCTTTCCCGCTGGCTGAAAAGAGGGAAACATAAAATTCAACTGCTCTCTCTTACTTCCATTAGCCAGAAAATGCACTATAGAAAGAGGAAATTATTTTGCTTCTTTCCTGTCCCTAACTGCTCTGACAAGTTTAAGTGTATAGATTTTTCTCTGACCAGAGATCTTTCTAAGTAAAATTTACTTATTTTTGATGGAAGCAAAGATTGCAAGATTTCTTGTATCTGGACCTCTCAAAGGGTTGTGGTAAGATAATAGGACTTCTATCACTTGGACTTGTGAACATTCTTGTTTCATAGCTGGCTTCTCAACTCTTTTGCTACAAGTTATTCTTGTCAGTTTTCTCTTTCAGCTACCTTATGATCACTGTATAGGAAATAATATTTTCTCCTGCACAGCAGAAGCAAACAAGCTAATTAAAATATTTGGAAATTACCTTCAAATACCACTTTTACTCACAAAGGTCACATGTCACGATTACTTGTAGCGGCAGGAAAATGAAAACTCATCACCATAGGGAAAAAAAAAAATCAAAAAGCTACTCAAGCATGTTAGCACTCATTATCTCTGTGGGAGCCCAATAAAATTGCAGCTAAAACAATTTTTTTCCCCTGTATCCTTTTTATTTCCATCTTCTTTCAGTAGATTTTTCAGCAAAATCCTTGCAGTGTTAAGAAATACTGCAAGTGTACTATTTGGCATGAATGCCCTCTCAAAGTCACTTACAATCTGTATTCAGCATCATAGAATCACAGAATGGTTAGAGTTGGAAGGGGCCTTAAAGATCATCGAGTTCCAACCCCCCTGCCATGGGCAGGGACACCTCCCACCAGACCAGGTTGCTCCAAGCCTCCTCCAGCCTAGCCCTGAGGAGATTTGTCAGAATAAGATTCATTTCCCAATATAAGCATAGCATAAAGGAAAGTAGGAATATATTTTCAATGACTGTAGGCAAAAGTCATTCCTAAAACAAATGCATGAGGGGGGCAATCACAAAGGCTAATTTTAACGAATTTATTTCCTCAGGCTATCTCTTTAATCAATGGAGGGAAAGGAATTCTTTTGAATATTGGTTCAAAATGGCTAAATCCAATTTCTTCTGTGAATCATATGCAAAAGAAACTTCTCCATCTCTATTGCTTTGAAAAGGAACCAGGAGATGTTATTTTAAAGGCTAATTTAAGATAAAGGTTATTTTTTCCATGCCAAAGTTATTTGGAGAACATCCACTGATGTATTAGTATTAGTTTGCGAAAAGGAGGACACTGTGACATACTTAGTTATTTCCATTTCATGTTTTTCCTGAGTTCAGTGAAGAAATAATGTGTCTGGCAGTTTCTCAAAGTACAGATCTGCATTTTTCTTTCTAGAGGAAAGAGGTATTTGATTTACTATTTTCCCTGTAAGGATTTATATCACGCTTCCTTTATGCTTTGTACACTGCGTGCGTTTGTCGGCTGTAGGTTTCATCTGTGTCTGACATCTAATATTATCTTTAATAGCATGATTACAGTACAATGATAATGCATAAAAGAGAGATCTTAAAGTGTTATTTTTCTAATACAGCTGTTCTGGCATATGCCTTCACAAACACTGGCTAGTTTTAAAGAAGAGCAAAATGCACTATCCTTCAACTATCCAATATGATATACCAACAGACAAGCGGGGAGAGGGTGATGGAATAGATCAGTCAATCTTAGCTTCTGTAAATCAATGAATCACTGAAATTTTAAACTGGTGGGACAAGCTCCCACAAAGTGAGTAGAAATCCACTGATAATCGCTGCACTTCAGTTACCCTTCCTAAAACTCCTAATGGTAGTCTCCAGATTTCACAAGCCTTAGATCACACACTGCAAACTTTGCATCACTGCAAAGTACCAAGATGTGAAGATGGAGTAAAGGGTTAGCAACCTCAAAGTTACTGTTACTGTTTCTTTATTTTATTTATTTATAAATCTTTCCTTTTGCTTCATTGACTTTCACCACAACTAATTTCTGCCCCACAAGAACTTTGCCTTTCAAAACTACAAAGGTGATGGTAGGAGGAACAATCAGTCCAGAAAATGTTCTATTTTTGTAAACATGAAACTGGTTTAATCAGTCCACTCTCCTGACTATTCTTGCTCTAGATTTGTATAAACCTGATCAATCTGCAGTACAGCAAGCCGCTAATTACAATTTGGTGGAAAGTTTGCTGTTATGACTACCTTGGATTAACTGATAAGATTTTGCTTATATTGAAATCAGGTCCGTTGTTTATGTAAACTAAGAAGTAGGACAAAGGAAGCACTGATCTTTGCTTAGACTCTTAGGATCACGTTTATCCTAAGAAAAAACTCTTTCCAACATTTACTTTGCTTTTAAATACAGAGGTTTAGTGCTCATGCATATGTCTGTGTTGTATAAAGTGAACAAATTAAGTAGTTTGAATATAAAAAAAGCCTTGATGTTGAGACATCCGATTATTTCTTTCAGGTAAAAAAAAAAAAAAAAGGCAAGTCAAAACTACCTATTCAAATTTTAATAGACTTTGCAGATTCCTGTAGCTCCCTGGGGAACAGAGGTTCTGTTTCTGGAAATGCTTAAGAGATGGGTAGACATATGTCAAAGCTGGTATTAAATACTACTGGGAAAAAAGGATGTAACATCCAGGATACGTATGAAGGAAACACAACCAGCACCTCCTACACATCTGTCTTCTGCGGCCCTCAACATTACTGCATCACATATGA
The DNA here is from genome assembly GCA_013400375.1 of Thinocorus orbignyianus. NCBI lineage: Eukaryota > Metazoa > Chordata > Aves > Ciconiiformes > Thinocoridae > Thinocorus > Thinocorus orbignyianus. The sequence continues at coordinate 205,680 of VXBW01008306.1, read as the reverse complement.
AAAACTAGAAAAGTACCATACTTCTCTATATGGCACTATACATGGAGAAATATCTCCTGAACAGCAGAATTTATCTGATTCCTGATGTTCATAAAAATTCTGAACCCTCATATTGCTGTCTTAAAATTACAACATTAAGAAGCAACTGAAAAAAGAAAGTAAAGGAAATGAAAAAGTATTTAAAATGAAAAAGTATTAACAAAATTTAGCTTTCAGACTTAAATTTTAATAAAATTGCCTAAAGACAAAAGATTTACAGTAGGAGAACTGATAGCAGAATTTAGCCTAATTCTCGTCCTAGCAAGATAATTCACAGTGTCTCAAATGTGTGAAGTACAGTTCAAAGCCTCGTAAAACATAAAGGGAATCCAGCACAACAAGGTGGAAGGATAATTACCTCCCAAGAAGCCATCAGTTTTGTTCCTTTCCCAATAGCACTCTGGCAATTAACAAGGCGATAAAGATGAGAAGGAATCAAATCCCACGAGTCTAGACCTGACAAGGGTTCATGACCAAAGAATCCAAAAGCAAAACTCTCCCTGCCCAAGCACACATAGCTTGGTCACACCAGCAAAGGGACCCAACAGGAATCTCCATCACTGCAGGCCCTTCTGCTCATCCTGACATCAAAAGGGAGAGTTATGTTGTGCACAAAGGCTACATGCAGTATGGGAAAGCATTTTATGGTTATGAAGTCACCCAGCTGGATTGTGATAAATTCCAAATACTGTTGGTGTTATGGTTTGTTTGCATTAGAGAAATGAATAAATATCCAGCTAAGATCAGGCCTGTTGACCTAGCTATACCACATACATGTTTGCTGAGGGTATGAGATGAACTCTCTGTGAGAGAGTTTACAGTTTTGATAAACCACACTAAGAATGTCTAGCTTTTAGGAATTAGGAAGAGAGAGAGTCAAGTGATTTAGACAGGTCAAAACACGCCTTGGGCAAACATAGAGTACAGCAGATCTGTTGTCGCCTTCCCACTCAGAACAGGACTTTGCCCTTACCCCATCCAATTAGTCCTGTGATCCCATAAGCCCCCCGGGAGACTTTTCCAGACAAATCTCTGACATCAGCTGACTGTATTTTTGGGGCACGAATGTGCATGCCCTGCAGAAACAGCCATGTGAATGAGCGGCGTGGAGTGCTCTGGCAACTTCATATCTCCAGTAGCCCACAGGAAGCTTCCGCGTTGCCCAAGCTGCTGCATTTATGGAAAGCCTAAGTTAATGATATAAAATCCTTAAAGTCTGCATGAGTAAAACCTCTGATTGGAAAAAAAAAAAAAAAGAGGTCTGCATCTGGCTTTTTCATGACAGGTTCAAAATCTTATTTCATAAGTACATACAAACTGCTGAATTTCATGTGCATCTGTCAAGGCTCTGCAGTTATTTCTAACAACTGATGTCCATACATCTAGCAGTGTATTCTATTAAAAAACCTCAATTAAAAGAACATTAAAGTGAAAAATCAGGATTCAGGAGTGAGGGAATGCAGGGATTAAGGTTGCCTGCAGTGTTTGGTCAGGTCCTTCTTGTGAGACTGCCTCATATAGCACCTTTAAGACACAGCAACTCTAGCAGTGGAGTTCAAGTTTGCCTTAGCGTGGATAAAGCATATCTACTGCAGATTAGAAGAAAATGGGCTTTGTTTAGTTCTTACCGCCCAGCTTAGAACACTGAAATCCTAAATAAAAGCAGGAAAATTCACCTGTTAGATTGTTCGATTGCCTTGAGACAAATATTTATTTATTGGGTAATTGTATTTGTCTGGAGTTTATTCACCGCAACTGACGATATGCAATCGATTCTGCACACACACACAGGCAGAGCAGTAGCGTGAGTGGAGATAACTTTTTGGCAGACTTCTTACCTCTGAGTTGACCAAAGCAGCATCGGTACATGGTCCACCGAGAGAGCGGTTTTGAGCAGCAGGGCGAGGGTGCAGAGCAGCGGGGCTGGAGCAGCGGAGAGGAGCTGCGTCATGACTCCGGGCAAGTCCGTGCGGAACTGGGCAGCTGCAGAGGAAAGTCCCAGCGTAACCCACGGCTGCGCTTTCCGGTTCAGCTGCAGCTGGCCGGAGTCAGCCGGGCTGCTGCCTGAGTCCGCTCCCTAACAGCAGTGGGGATTTCCAAACACACAGACTTCCTTAACTTGAAGTCAGAAGTTTTATGCGTTTTTAATAACTTTCAGGCTTGTGATTTAAGTGGATCGTAAAACTCTCCCGGTACAAGCGCAGGCAGATTGCTCTAACATTCTGGTACAAGGGAGAGTTGCGAAGTTCAGACTCCTGTCCTACTGTTTTCTAACTCCCTGATAACTGCAGGCTGGTAATAGAGTTGCTCAATTTTAAGATGGAGTTACAGAAAAGTTTTCTGAGCTGCACAAAATGTATTCTGCAGAACTTCTGTCTTCCCCCACTGCTACATATTATCATGTCCCTCAGCTTAGCTCTTTCACATGCATTGAGAGCTGGTGTCACACATTTGGGTGTTGACAGGTTTAAAATCTGCAGTACATCTATCTATTGCAGATTCCAGCAAGAAGGAAGAGAGTGAAAAAATAGTACTTTTGGAGTGTAGCCACTGAAACATGGAATTGTTCAGCTGCTTTTGGCATGGAGCGATGCTGTCCCAAAAATCAAAAATATCAGAAGTCAGGAGCAAATTATAATCGCTTCAAAACCTGCCATGGCTTCAGCATTTCACAAGTCTCATGCAGGATCAAAATAGTCATAGATAATTTCCCCACTCTGAGAAGCAAATTCCCCCAGCATTCTTTTTTGTTCCTGCCAAGCACTGAGCTGTTCCTGCACCTTGTGACTGCGTTAGGCAGCAGCAGTCACCCCACACGTGGTCGGTGCAGGGATGGATGCCTCTTCACAGTCACATGTCAGAAGTAATACAGAAAAAAGGGGGGAAAAAAAAAGTCAGCTATGCTAAAACAAGTTGTGATAAGGGAAAAATAAGGAAGCATGATGACAATTGTAAGAGAAGATATAAACATGTCAGAAGACGTGCACTTCTGAATCTGAGCACACGTGGAGCTTGATTAATGAAATCCATCTGCCTTAAGTCACAGCACACTGTTGCAGTGCTCATCTAATATATGGCAGTTTGTTCATCACTTCAATCTGAAAACAGATTTCTAAGACAAAAAGAATAAAGTTGCAGGAAGTAATAAACCCAGTCATCTACAGGTTCCTGTTCTTCACTTTACACAACACTGAAGTTAACCCTTTAATTGCTCTTTTTCCTCTTCTCCTCAGAACTATGGTAGAAATCCTTCATCCTCCTTTTCACAAGCCGCTGTTTGTCTGTCTGTTTAAGGAGGCGCACAGAGACAGCAATCCCCATAACAGAGACAGGGTGGAACTGGGATGCCCTAGGAAAATTTCAGTATGAGTTGGCATAGTTCGGTCAATGCAAGAAAAATTCTTTGCAATTCTCGAAGACGGTGACTTTTCCATGGTAGAACATGGGAGATCCGATTTCTCCCATAACTCTCCAGAATATTCTTGTCAGTTTTCCTGTGCACCTCCTACCTGTAAAGGCAACAGACTGCAATTCTTCCTGTGTGCTTATAATTAACCTTCATATAAGAAATGAAGATAAAGGTCAGTGTTATGTAAATCCAGAGTGCACAAAGTGCTTGCCACAGAATACTAAAGGAATCACAGAATTTCCAATAAAACTTTCAGTTTTGCAGAACCTGCTAGAATTGCATTGCAGTTGCAAGCCTAGAGAAATAGCTTATTTCTACTATGCTTTAATTCCACTAAGCACATGCCTTCTCAGATTGTGATCCTTTTCACTCTTTAACTTGCAAAATGTGGAGATCCTTGCTTTGTGAAACAGAGCAAGGAAGTAGCAGACCTTACTATTCTTCTAACATGAACCAGTGAAAAGTAGGTTCTAGTGTCTCCTCCACCACTAATACAGTTGATAAACATGGCCAACACCACCAGGATGTCCACACAAGAATAAACCCTCAACAATCTGACCTGAATGTATGGAAATCAAGACCAACAAATATATAGTGTTGTACAAATATGTGTTGTAACCTGGGAGGAGCCTCACCACAAGAGCAAGTGATTCATTACTAAGTTTTTGAACAATTCTGTACTTTTAAAATATGTGATTAATTCCCAGCTCTATTACTACAGAGCATTTTCATAAGTCTAAAGCAGTTACACCACTTCAAAAATTCCACTGCTCGAATTTGCAACTTCTTTTACAAGTTCACACACACATGCTGACACCCTGGATGAAAAGCTTGAGTCAGGGAAGAGACTCCTGGCATCTTGCACCCGAAATGGCTGACTTAAAGTAGGTTAATGAAACAAAAGAAAAGCTAATACGTGGGAGAGAATTATGAAAGAAAGAAATAAATATTGTCCCTGTCTCTTTCCAGCTGGTAAAATCTCAAAAAACTAGATTATCCCCTGGTTTGAGCTGGGTCATTTGGAGGGTATTTGCACGCAGTAACCGGATCACACACAAGTGAGATGGAACACAGCTGCTGGGTACACTCTCCATATTCTGCCTTACAATAACAGGCTTAAAACTTTTTGAAACAGATTGTTTTCTCTCAGATGACCAAACTACTTACAAACAAACTTTTAAGTTAAAAGAGACTGAATTTTCCTTTTTAATATTTCTCCACAAACCACAGTTTGAGAAAAACTGAAGTGAAGAAAGCTTTGAAAAAAAGGAATGAGAAGAACCTATTGAGTGGGATTGCAATTTGCCTCCCTCATAACTTTGGCTCATAAATGCATCTGCATATATTTTCTCCTTTTTTTTTTTTATTTCACTCCTAAAAATAAAGATATTTTTGAAAAGATATACTTATTGTGAAGAGGTTTTTCAAAAATATTTCTTTGTTCCATTTGATTAAAATGAGATGAGATCACAGTGGGTTTTCACCTGTGAGCAGGAACCTAAAACCACTTTGGATTGATGTATGTCGGTACACACAAAAGCACAGAGTTCACTGCCGCATTTTCCGTAGGGCTTTTTCCAGGTCATTCTGAGGCCAGGTTTAGAACTACTTGCACATGTAGATTTTTTAAAATCCAACACAAATTCAAAAATACTGAAACTCAGATTACTGTGAAATCATCATGAAAATGCAATGAGGAAAAAAATTCCATTACTACGTACCTCCACTTAACTAAAATAATTTTGTTAAGAGAAGCTATAATAGTGACATACTGTGTATTCACATTCTGCTGTTACCCATTTCACTGGATTTATACGTGCTTTCTTTTACACTTGTATGCTGACTGCATATCCTACGTGTTTCTTATTCTGTCAAAGTTGAAATATAGGACTCAGGACCCACAGAAAAATAATTGGTCAGAAAAGACCAAGATGATGGAGGTTTAATTTCTTTTTGCTCATGAGTCCTTCTCTTTTTAAAAAAAAAAAAACAAAACCAAACAAACAAAACATAAAAGAAGAAAAAAAAAAATCCTCTCAACTTGTGAATTCTGCATTCCTGATGTAAAACATTTGAGTAAAAAGAAGTGTGAATGCCAGATTTGTGTGGGATGAAGGTAAATTTGGGACTGTAAGTCATGCTAAAAGGGATGACTTATATCAAGGACAATTTGCAGTGCAAGATAAGCCAAAAGAACTATCTGTAGATAGGTCACAAAAACAAGTTCACACATTTTGCATGCAAATTCGAGCAATAGGTTAGGGAGCTGACGTGCTACTAAAAGAGACATTGTCATTATCAGGGACTACATTCAAGACAAACATTTGTGTGTGTGAGCAATTCTCTAGCAGCCAAAACACTACTGCTTGAGAATAATGAACTGAATATAGGTGAGGGTTGGTCTCTTCTCCTGGGTAACAGGCAGTAGAACAAGAGGAAATGGCCTCAAACTGTACCAGGGGATGTTTAGATTAGATATTAGGGAAAATGTCTTCACCAAAGGGTTGTGAATCATTGGAACAGGCTGCTCAGGGAAGCAGTGGAGTCACCATCCTTGAGGGTATTTAAAGGACATGTAGATGGGGTGCTTAGGGACATGGTTTAGCCCTGGACTTGGCAGTGCTGGATTAATGTTTGGACTTAATGATCTTAAGGGTCTTTTCCCAACCTAAATGATTCTGTGATTCCAAAAATCTTCAAAACCACATGGCACTGAAATCAATAGACTAGTGGCTTTTCACATTCTTTTGAATTATTTCCTTACTGTTTATCTAAATCATCCTTCTAAGGTTGTAAAGTACCTTTTTTAAAAGCCACTTAAAAAGATAGGCGAAAAAATTTATAAAGACGTAGATTACTATCTACATGATTCATGTTTTCCTTCTAGCCATTCAACCTATAATTTTCTTCAAAAATCCTCTTAGCAATCTGGAAGAAGCCAAATCTTAGCAATCATTCCTGTCTCAAGGCTCAGATACTAGAAAGCACAGAAGTCAACTGGAATGCTCAGCTGCTGCAATTCTACCATTAATGCAGCACTCAACTAAAATGCAGAATATGAATTTAATGGTAAAATAAATGGAAAGACTCCAGTGATGCTAGAATGCACTGATCATTGGTATCATGGGTATTGGTTCAGCAGTTCATGTTCTGTTGAGGGAGTCAAACCAGTTTCCAGGTGTTTGGTGCCAAATTTCTGCTGCTTATTTCAGTTTGTAAATGCAATTGCTTTTTCCTATACGGTTTTATTTGTCAGAGCAAAAGATTTTATCCTGGGTCAAAAACATGTCTAGAATAGAGATTTCAAGCAGAACTTTGCAACTATCTGTAGGGTTTTACTGAGTGTACACCATATTATATTTTTCTCTGTAACTATAATCAAGCATAAGAATAACAAAATATTTGAGACAAAAGAGACTTTTACTTTAAATAACACAAGCACCTCAAAAAATAAATATGTTCCAAACAGTCTGCATTGTATATTTCAAATTATAAGTCTGATTTACAATAATTTCAAGATCTCGGATACAATAATTACATGCTGGCAGTTCCACTATGACCATCAAGATGAGCTATAAAAAGTAAAGTTATTAATTTGCACAAATGCCTGTAAGGCCAAGCAGCTATATTTGGAAGGGCATATCAATTCTGTTGTTCTGCAGGAATTTAGAGTTTGAGGGGATTTCAGCTTTATATGTTTAAGACAAGAGAAACAGATTTAATACAGTGTTCATAGTATTATTTTTCTAATTAAAAGGTGACAATGAATTAGCTCAATTCCCCCAACGGGAATATTACAGTAAATACACAATGTTCCAAGCCATACACGCTTACACAGAAAGATGGTCCTTGCTCTAAAAATAGAGAAAATACGAAGTACATCAAGAACATTTTACTTCTTAAGTAATGAGATTACAAAACAGATGCAATTTTATTGACTGGTCAAGATCAAATCGTTTTATCCGTAGAAGTTTATTTTGATCTGTGTAATACAATTAAGGTATTGGTGAAAAAGTACATTTCTTTAAAACCAAGGCAATTGTACTTATCAATTATTCAGTTAGCTTCTGTAACTTCAGTTAACTTCACTTAAGAGTTATGTTTTTGTACCAGTAAAAATAGGCGTAGCTATTAAAAATGTATTTGCATTAGTCTGGATGTCACTGCTGTGCAAAAATGATGCCATTGCTGGAACCTGAGCAAAGTAGTATTTTGCCCAGATATGCTTATGTTTTATTCTGTGAATAAATGCTTCTTCATAAGCCTGAAAGGGAAAAAAATAAATAAAAATCCAAATCCCATTAAATACAATTAAAATATCTAGCAATCTAAACTGTTATAATTTTAGACAGAATAAATAGTGCCTCTTTAATAAACCAAGCCAGATAATTTATTCGTATATGATGCATAATGAAATATTTTGTAGTTCTATACTGCTACCTTATGGCCCAACAGTGAAAATTGCTAACAACTTCTTGTGAAATATTAGTCACCTTTTAAAAACAGAAAAACTTCTAACATTTTTTTTATTTATTCAAGATCACACTTATTTATTTCTTTTGAGGTAAAAATATTTGTACTCACCTTTGAAAATTAAAAAAAGGCAATGCCTAAATATCAATATTTGCAAGGTGATGACTGTAGGAAATTTCCTTGACAAGAATCAGAATATGAATAATTGCTATTAAAGAAAGTGCTTGAAAGGCCTTTTTTCTTTTGTTTCAGTGAATGAGAAGCAATGATTCAACTTATGACATTCTGACTTGGACTCATTTTCTTTATCTCACACTCTTTTTTGTTTCTTTGGTTATTTTTTCTTTTAAAACAAAGCCTTGCCACTACCAGTGAAGAAAGGTGAGTCTTAATATAGCAGGTCTGCTTCTATTTTTGTAAACAAGGACTGAGTGATAATACACTACAACTTTTAGGTAGGCTCATGCACTTTAACCGTTGCTTTTCTGAGCTAACTCCTATCTCCACTGAAGCTCTAGACCTAACCAAGTTAACGGCATCTCTTTCACTACGGCATCTGGACTTCTGAAGTTAAAACGGGTGAGCAAGTAATCAAAATCTCTGGCTGCCAGAATGCTAGTAACATAAATTCATGGCTTCAGAGTAGCATTGCTAGATTCAGACTACCTGAACAGTCTTGTTGACTGAAAGTGAGACAGACCTAGTCAACAAAGGAAATTCCTACTTGAAACTGATTTTACCTTTTAAAGCTAATGCTCACATAAACATGTGTCTGCTTGAAGACACAAGTTGGGCACACACACACATATAAAATATCGTGGATGGATGCCAGAATTCCTTTCACCTTTAGAATTTTTTAACTGGTAAATTTTGCCCCCAAAGCAAACCTTTCATTAAGGGAGTGGTTCATTTGCTCTGTCAGTTTAACTGTCACATACTCTTAAGCCTTCCAAAACAAAGGGCAATACTCAACATCTGAAGTTGGATTTGTGATGCACACATATTGTGTTAGAAACAGAATTAAGAACACTCTGACCAAAAGGTCACTACACAACAATGACCTCAGGTCACTACTTAAATAAATCAGTAACCTAGAGGTGAGAAGTTTAATAATCCATTACTAATTGCAAGACAAACACAGCTCACATGATTCCCCCATGCCATAGAAAGCTAAATATTCTACCGTATGGTGTGCAGTGGAGTAAGATATTTACCAGACTACCATATTTAGATAAGGAATTTGGGGGAGTGGTGTAAAAATACATAGTTTCAGTGATTTCTTTAACAAATTCCTAAGTGTTTGGTTTGTTTTTTTAATTCAGAATAGCAATTATGTTTTAATTGCTTAATTACAAACTGTAAAATTACATTGTCAAGGCTACTCAAATGAAATCTATGTAAGAAAGTAAATCGAGGCAAATTTTATTATGACAAATGATTAAGTTCTAGACAAAGAGCCATTCTGTTATTTGACAAGAAATTTATAAAGCCAGAAACTAATAAGGCCAAAGCATGTGCAAGGCAGGCACGCTATTGTCATAGTATTTATGGTTAGTCTTTAGTATTTTTTTCACACAGGCCAGCTCTTAGAATCATAGAATGGTTAGAGTTGGAAGGGACCTTCAAGACCATCGAGGTCCAACCCCCCTGCCATGGGCAGGGACACCTCCCACTAGGTCAGGTTGCTCAAAGCCCCATCCAGCCTGGCCTTAAACACTTCCAGGGATGGGACATCCACAACTTCTCTGGAAAACCTGTTAGAGTGCTTTCCCTCATGGGAAAGAATTTCTTCCTAATTTCTAATCTAAATCTCCCCTCTTCCAATTTAAAACCATTAGCCCTCACTACACTTCCTGACAAAGAGTCCCTCCCCAGCTCTCCTAGAGGCTCCCTTCAGATACTGGAAGGCTGCTATAAGGTCTCCCTGGAGCCTTCTCCAGGCTGAACAGCCCCAGCTCTCTCAGCCTATCTTCACAAGGAGAGTTCCTCCATCCCTCTAATCATCTTTATGGCCCTCTGCTGGACCCGTTCCAACAGTTTGATGTCCTTTCCATGTTGAGGACTCCAGAGCTGGACACAGTACTCCAGTTGGGGCCTCACAAGTGCAGAGTAGAGGGGGAGAATCACCTCCCGTGACCTGCTGGTCACACTTCTTTTGATGCAGCCCAGGATAAGGTTGGCTTTCTGGGCTGTCAGCGTGCACTGCCGGCTCATGTTAAGCTTCTCATCCATGAGCACTCCCAAGTTCTTCTCCTCAGGGCTGCTCTCCAGCCCAATCTGTATTTGTGTGTGGGATTGCCACATCCCAGGTGCAGGACCCTGCACTTAGCATGCAACTGAGGTCTTGTCTGACCCCAGCTGAGGGAAAAGTATAGCCATGGCACTGCTCTTGGTAGGAAGCATGGATGAGGCCAATTAGCTCTTTGCATTTCGGGAGAATGAGGGCAAGATAGAGTTCATGTACATGAACATGAGTTGCACATACCAGCTGCCCTCTGGACTAGAGGCTGTTCATTTAATAGTACAGATGCACTAATTAAAAAGGTCATGATGGGACACTTTAAACATGGATGAGTGTAAGGATTAAATTTGGCTAAACTTCGTTAGTTGCAGGATTCTATTAAAACATAACATATATGTTGTAAAAAATTAAGCCCATCAGATTTTACCTTCTCAAGGTCACACAGCTTAAGATGGGCATCTGCCTCATCTTTAGTGAGGAGAATGGTGTTCCACGGAGACCACTCACGCTGCTTGTCCCACCTGACCATAACCAAATCATAGAGGTCACTGCAGGCACTGAGAGCTGACTGACAGGCCCATATGTTCTCAATCATGTACTGCAGATCTTGATGCTGAAATGGAAAACAGGGTTAAGAAGGAAGAAGCATGTTTCATTCTACCACAAAAGCACTGTAACTGTATAAGAATCCAAATAAAGCTTTGAGTAAAAAAAATTTCTGTGCATATTTCAAGCTGTAAACAACACACTTTTAAATAGGTTTTCCTCCAAGCTAGCCATTTGAAAAAGACTCATTCCTCTAAAAGGAAATCTTGACTTCACTAATTAAACAATGGTGTTTACAAGTTACTTATTAAATTCCTGACAAGGGATGAACAAAACTATACCAACACAGTGCTTTAGTGACATGTAGCCTCATGTATTCTCATCCATCTTGCTTCCAAAATCCAGGAGCCCATGTAAATTCTTGCCAGGGAAAATGTAAGATAACAGCTGGTCTCTAGAACCTCCATTGGTAGTAAATATGTGCCTACTGATTTCAAGAACGTAGAACTGGTCCTACATCCGGTCTTAAATCTGGTCCTACAGGGCCTCCTTTATTAGGTTTCACTAATTGGTTTCTGTTTTCAATATTTCCTTTTCACAAAATTTCAAATAACTTCCGCATTTTTTTCTTAGAAGCCAGAAATTTGCAAATCCATATATTTGCAAGTACTTACATTTTTGTGTTAAGCTACACATCTCAAAAATTATCAGGACCTGCAAAAATCTATACCGAGGCATATATGGATCTATGTAAAACAGATGCATAATCCTTTTTTTTCTGGATTAGTTCTCCCCCCTTTACCCCTCCTCCTCCCTGGCATTAAAAATATGCAAAGCTTATTCTATGTTAAAACTTCTCAGGTTATGGGAGAGAGTTTGATTTAAGAGACAACTTCTGCACTTTCTGAAGATAGGCATGCAGTTAATTCATTTCAAATGATGATTTCCCATCTCTGCCTAGATTGTTCTGTGCTCACGAGAAACAGAAATGGTCTTAAGTACTGTCATCTGACAGGTTAGGAGCAAGTACCATTGAATGCTCAGCAAGTGAGACTGGGAAACAAGGGTAGGCAGCAAATCTACTAGAGGAGTGAAATGTAATTGTAAACTCGAATACAACATGGCAATTAGGATGTTGCTCATCAAGAAAAATCAAAACCGTAGTATGCACCATCTACTCTAAGGAGCATGGCATAATTAAACTCTCTGAAAGAATAAAAGGAAGCTTCAGGCCTTGGCGTATTTGTTAAATTAGTTCATTTGGATATGAAAAAGGTGTTTAACTGCCGTGAGCAGAACTTCCTGGAGCTACCATAACTCTCACCAACTACTTTTTACCTTTTAAACCTCAGCAGCACTCATACAGGTGGTCAACCCAAACCCAGTTAGAATCAGTATTCAAGATACCTGAAGAAAAAACTTCTATCTTAACACAAATGCCTTGAATCTATGTACAGACAATACAATCAGAGCCAGCAATGGTACTGCACTGGGCAATGAATGCAGCTGTCATAGCTGCTGCAGAAGTATTTTAGTTGTGCCCAAGTTGTTTCTAGATGCCTCAGAGCTGTTTTCTGGATATAAGTGCAGAAGAGCACAGACATTTGTTGGGAAGTAAAAAGGGACAAAAAGCAAGTACCTCAGAAAAAAAAAATAATTTAAGGAAATGTTAGGAAAAAACCCAATGCAATTAGTGATTTAAGATACAACACTCTGTTCTGTAAATGTTTACAACTCTAAAGAAAAGAAGCTTATTTGGATGAAATGATTCAGTATCTAGAGTATGTTGCAGTGGTAAAACCTCAAATGGAACTGCAAGTGGGGGCTTTTGGGAACAGCAGTTAAAAAGCAGTCATTTTGCAGTGCGTCATCAACAGCCACCAGCCGTCTCAAGGGATGTGATGTGACAGAGGTTCAAAAAAGATTTTAGAGGATGTTTATGTATTAAGATAAACTAAGTTAAACATAAACAAAAAACTTTTCAGCTTAAGTGAAAACCAATATGGATGAGCAACATCTACAAAATCTAGGTTCTTTGACAATACCTCTTAACACAGGCATGATAATTAAAGAACCCTGACCTTCCTTTTGGCAGCTGACATTGACAGAGTGCTAGTGGTAGTAACAGTGGGATATCTATGACTGCCTTTTGTTTCCCTGGATGTTTTGTCAGACATACTTTTAAAGCATTTCCAGTAGATATTGGATGTCAAATTCTTTCGCTGACAGAATAATAGTAGCTAAAAGAGAGAATTTTCTGAAGACAGAGGCAAGAAGTCCTTTGAACTGAGTTGTTCTAGTAATTATTATTAAGAAACACTAGCTACTTAGTAATATTGCAGAAGATTACAGATGATTAAAGATAATGGTAAAAAATTTAGAAAATTAAAATATTTAGTGAATCTCCCTCCTAATAAATGCAAAACAGTAAAACTGCCAAATAAACAGGTATTCTACTACCATAGAATAAAGAATGTGAATACCTCAGGGTCCTTTATCCTTTTCTTTTGGAGAACAGAAAACAGTTCAGCTATATTACTAAAGCAGTGCAAATAACAGGGGCTCAAAATGTTTCACTAACATTATGTCTTGAACAATATTATAGTCACAAAAACATTATCGTTACTTTACAGATGATGTTATTATCTTTAAGCAACAGGATGGTCACAGCAGAACCAGAGGAAGAATTTGGATGATCTGATTCTTTGACCTCTCAGCTAGACTTCTACCTTCTGTTAATGTATAGCTTGTAACCGCTTTTGAAAGTACAGCTCTACTTCAGGAACTTAAGTGCCTCTTCTTTATGGAATGGTAGACACATGGTTTTGTACCTTATAAACTATTTCTCAATATACAGAGAACAAAGGAAAACTTATAGTGAAAGCCACTGTTTTTCATAATTAGCAAAGTTCTTTAAGACAGTACCTGAACTAAGAAAACAATTTTAGCATCATCCTGATAATCAGCTTCAGACTTTCTGAGGTTTTCTAGTATAAGTTTGTACTTCAAAAATGCTTCTCGTCGCCGAGCCTCATTATCAAGCTTGCAACACAAGCGACATCTGCCAATGGTGCAAGAATTAGCGGGAACAGGAAACTCACTAGAGCATAAATAGTTTTCGCAACCATGACAGAAGTTAACATTTTTATAAAGCTTTAAGGGATCTGGTGGAACCTAAAAGAGATTTAAAAAATAAAAGTTAATTTACCACAAAGTATCTTTGTATTACTTGTGTGTTAACCTAACTCTGAATACATTTGACATATATTAATGCAGGTATTCTAATATGTAAAAGCTAGTAATATTTATTTGAAAATAACAAAAAATTTTGTGTTTTTTTTTTTAACAAAATAGAAGACTAAAAGCCATTGTATTTTCTTATTCTAGTAGTTAAAATCAGTTATACAAATCAGTCAGTAAATTTTTAAGCTATATGAAGATCCTAGACATTATGCTCCAGTGATCTTGCTGGTACTTTACATATATAGATTGTCAGATATTCTGGAAAGATGACAACATGGAAAAAACAGAAACTAATTTTTCCATATTTAATTTTTCGTATAGAATCTTCTCCTTGTGTCAAAGATAAAACCCTGAGTTCATGGACACATTAATATTTTGGTATAAGAGTATAAAATCATCAGAACTGCATGTCCAAAAACAATATAGGGGAAGATAAACCAAACTTGCTAATGACATCCTCATCCTCATATTGCTTCACAGACTCTGGAAAGAATATAATGTAGCCTGTGCAGATGGCCCAAGTCCGTAATTGGGTAGTTTGAGTACCCTGGTAACCCAGCTCCATATTCTGGTCATCTGGTCATCTGCCTTTAATTTAAGGTACACTGAAGATTTGGTCAATTTGACTGTCTGTTGATGAACTGCCATCTTTTTATGGTCTACAGAAAGTTATAAGATATAAATATAGGTGCAATTCAGCTTTCAACTTCAGGTCCAGTTAACCAAAAGCTACAGAAGACAGGGAATTCCCTTTTCTAGGCTCTGCTATGACACATCTAGGTAATCCTGTTCATAAACCCAATGTAAAATTACTGCTTGTTAGTTCTAAATCTGACTGACATTTACTGACAGATTCTCTGCTCCTGAGATACCATCAACCACTGTAAGAGGAATCCTCTTGTGACAGATGCAGAATACATATTTCTGCTTAAAGCAACAATATATGATATTAAATCATCTTTTTAGTTGTAATCTGTAGTCAGACAAGAAAAACAGTCATAAAATTTGAGAGGTGTCTGCTACTTTCTCCACTTCCTAGCTATATCGTCTTCCCATGAATTAGCAACTGGTTGTACAACAGAAGCTTGAAACATATCTTGCTTAGGTGCAAACTTGTTTGCCATTGTAAAAGTGATGTCTGTGTTCTTCCTTTCTGGATGCATGAGATGCTGCCCCTTGTCCAGTAGGAAAAAAAGGAATTATTGTCTCTGTTGGTTGCCCATTTGCTATTACATTTTACTGTAGCCATCCCATAAGATCTACCATTTATAATTTCTTTTCATATGTAGATTTTCTGGGCTCTCTCAATGCTACCAGCCATTTGTCAGGTTCTTATACCCATGTCTATCTGTCTATCCCCCAGGCTTCCTATATGATTATGTAAGTTTATTTGTGTGAAGCTTGTGTACTTGCTATGTTTTAGTTCTTCAGGAATTCTTCCAGCAATTCTACAGCAAAATGTAAACCAAAAAAGCTTTCATTATTTACTATTGTAATCCCCCAACATCCTTAGTTTGATGGACATTACATTAGAATGCAAAATAGGAACAGTACCTTAAGTATCCTAGCAACTTCAGGGTTAAACTCTGGAGTTTTAATATATTGAAGAAATAACGTACAAATTCTTTTCCTCAGTCCTTCTAAGTTGCATTCTTTCACCTCTCTTGACATAAGATCAACTTCCCTCTCAATTAATTCTACTATTTCCTGTGTTAATTTACATCAAGGTTCCTGAAAAAAAAAAAAACAAAAACAAAAAACACAAAGGAAAACAAGCTCCACAAAAATAAGGAAGCAAGCGAACAAAACAATTCTAATATAGATACAAAAGAAAACTATAGATTCTATGTCAATCACCATTCATATCCCGGTATGTTCACATAAGAGCATGTTCATAGAAGAAACCTTTAGTGTCTTAGGAAAATAACCTCCAAGAAAACTAATGTAAAGAACTACAAAACTAAGAATGCTTACAGGTTCCTCCTTAAGAGGCCTGTACCAGAGCAACTGCAAACCTGGAGGCATTAAAAAAATGCTAAGCAGAGGCACACAACACATAAAAAATTTTCAGTCTTCAGAAGCCCCAAGAAACATCTCCCTAAGAAGGTTTCTTTGGCTATGTGATAGGAGGTGTAATGTATATGCACAGTAGATGGCTAAAAAATGCAACAAACACACACAAAATCCCAATAAATCAAAACAAAACTCCCACCACACAAAAGGCATGGGGGACTTTATGAATATGCTTGGAAATTAGTCACATCAAAATTTAAAATGCTTAGCAGGAGATTTTCCAGAGACATAAGAGGTGTATAAGTTCATGTCCTATCACCTAAAATAGAGTGCAAATTTACAGTAATTCTAGGATTTGCTCACTACAGCACTATTGACTTATATCAAAATGGGCAGGAGTTCATAAACCAGCAGCGCTCCCAGCAGCTGTATTGGTTTTAGGTCAAATTCTGCTGCCACCAAAGCAAACAGCAAGATGTTAGTTTGTTTTAATAAGAACAGGAAGCAGCATCCTATTCTGGTTTGGTGTCAACAGTATCATCCTGAAAGTACCTTGAAACTCATATTATTGTTATTGTATGTGAATAAATAAATAAATAAGAAAGACTAAAGAAATGCAACCAGTTTCTAATTTACTGGGAGCACTGGTGGCAGCAGTGGGGTTGGGGGGCAAGAGGCAAAGGAAAGAAAACAAACAAACCAGTATTTGCCACCCATAAAACTGGTAATCCAACAGAGACATAAGGTTCTAAACAAACATTTCAAAGAACTGAGGGGAAAAAAAAGTAATACCCACTAATATCTCTGCCATGATTTTAATCAAGCTGTTATAAGTATTAAGCTAAACTTTGTACTAAAATTGTATTATGTATTAATATACAAAAAACATATAAAATCATAAAGTTAAATTTCTAACACATCTTGAAGAAAAATGTGCACAAAGTGGAATATGAATTTAGTGTTTATCTAGAACGGAAATTACACTCTCCCGGCAGGTGGTACACTAGGCTTTCTCTTGCTACAAGCTGATCATCCTGGCACCTGTCTGCCAGAAGTATTGCTTGTGTGTCAACATAAGTGACAGTACCTTTGGGAAGTACACCTTCAAACTTAACATAAATAGAAAAATAAGGCATACCTCTACTGTACGTCTGAGTGTTAACAGCACATCTAGCCTCTCCTCTTTTGGGATGTCATTCATGCTAATGCTGCGGTAGAGTTCAAGTAACTCTCTGGCGCGGAGTGTGTACTGTGTATCCATTTCAGTGACTTTTCCATCACGTCCTCTCCATCTCTTAGGTTGTGCACACTGCAGAAACGATTTGTATAACTATTATAAGCTGCTCACCAGCTGAACAAGTGCATTATGCTACATCAAGTCTCACCAGAGATGAAACAGGTACTTAATATTAATGCTTGACTAATAAAAAAGGCTAATTCTCTTGTCAGTATTTATACAGTACCTTTTCCACCAGGGCAAGTATTCAATTGCACACTTTGTTTAAAGTTGCAGGTCATGAACATTTTTGACTTCCAGTGTATTAAAAGTATATAATAATCTCCAACAGGGATATGCGTTACTTCTTTAAAATGAATTTAGTGACAGTGGTGTTAGAATACATTTGCTCTATATTTTATCTTGTAGTCATAAATCCATCTAAACTATCAGCAAAAATCAATGGGACCATTGACTGTTTAAAGATTGCAAATTTAAGGCTTCAGAACCCACTGCAGTACAAAACAACTCCAGGGAATTGTTCTATTTGTGCTAGCTATAGACGGAGAGAAGGCACAGAATTTGTTAAACCTAAGGCAGAGTATGAGTTTACAGCTTATTGGATACTTCACCTAGCTTCTTGTTTGCTAACTTAACCACATGCCCTACGCTTAATACTTCAACTGTCTCTTTGCACATTGTTGGCTTCTATAGACAGTGAGAAGATACATGGTGTCAGTTGACCCACTCAGTTTGAAAAGGCCAACAGCATCCTGGCCTGTATCACGAACAGTGTGGCAAGTAGGACTCAGGAGGTGATTGTCCCCCTCTGCTCGGTGCTGGTGAAGGCCCATCTCGATTACTGTGTCCTGTTTTGGGCCCCTTATCACAAAAAAGACTTTGAGGTGCTGGAGCAGGTCCCGAAAAGGGCAATGTGGTTTAGTGATGAGTTGTTTTTTTATCAGTTACATTGATGGTTGGACTAGATGACCTTAAAGGCCCCTACTGACCTAGACAATTCTATGATTCTACTCTTTCAAGAGAACTGGGTTTGGTTGCAAAGCACACTGTTTCATAGGGAGGTAGGTACCTAAATCCAATAGAAAGATAGTATTCAAAAACCTCTCCCCACCATTACCTAACTCCACATCCTTTCCTTAGTTGGGACAGCTATTTGGAACCTCATTCTGTGTATTAATTATTCGCTTTCACTGCATTTGGAACTTGAGTGTTCACAAACACTTGTTATCTTCACTTCGCAGTCTCAGTGTGAGTTAACGACAGTAACAGTTCATGCAGCATTCATGTGCCTAGTAGTTTTCTGGATATGACCACAGCATTGACATAATCATTATTTTGACCAAATATACAGGCTTGCTATGGTGATAAGTCATAAAAATACCAAAAATATTAGATACATAGATCAGACATGATTAGTCACCACCACAATCAAAATAGAGCTCTCTTCACTTCTAACTAAATAAATTAGAAAGTTAGGTAAGCAAAAGAAAACCAACACAACTGACATTTAATTACATTATTAGTGGGAGCGGAACTCTAATTAAAGGAGCTACTGTTAATCAGAGGTCACAATTCAGGACCAAAACTGATTAAGAAATGCAAGAGTGAAAAAAAAAACACCTCTCAGTTCTAGTGAAATATTTGAAACTTCTGCAAAACTTGAAAGAGACAATTTTCTCTCTATCCTAAAAAGGGAACATTGTACTGCAACTTCATGACTTTGTTTCACTGTTTTTAACAGTACTAGAAATATTAAAGCAAACAAAACAAAACAAAAAACAAAACAAAACACAAAAAGTAAAGCAAATAACAAAAAACCTTCCACCACCTTAGAAGCCGTATCATGCTGTGTGTGGTAGACCGGCAAAAATCACTGTTTTCCACAGAGTAGTTAATTCAGTATTTACATTTGATCCTCTTGAATGAAATCACTTATAATAATAAGACAGAAAGGTCATTTGCTTATGCTAGGAAGACTCAATGGGCAGGTTATTAAATTTTTATAACCTAGGAAATGGTTATTAAAACTAGCTTCTTCTGATAAATTTGCAACCGCCCATATATGAGTTAGCAGTCTTAGTATTCCACTCTGCAAATGACCCTTAACACAGACCAACTACACTATGATAATGTCTACATTATTCAAAGCAAGATATTGTATCTGTAACTTTTGTAATTTTTCTTACTACCTCATCATAACTGGGTATTACAGAAAATAAAATAATTTGCAAAAAAAAATTGCAGCTTTTTACTGAAAAAAAAAATATAAAGGTCTCATCAATTTGAAGATTTTCAACATTTCAGAAAGAATCACATCTCTGATTTAAGGACTATTTTCATGTATTAAAGATTGATGTGAGAAAACTAAAACTTTGAGATATTTTTTCCAGCTTTTTCTTGCCTTTTAGTCTGCTGGCAGTGCTGTGAAATTTACAATAATTCTGTTATCTGTATTACTTCAGAGAGCAGAACTACTAAAACTGCATTCTGCTGCCAATGCATGAAAGCAGAAAAAAAAACCACCTGAGGAGAGAAACACACCAGGACAGACACAGAGAGAAAAATGTAAGAAAAGTAAAAAACAATCCATAAGATGGATGCAGAAACAGCACATAGCATGAGAGGTACGAACTCAGTGACAGTTAATAATTACACAAATTCCTTTAGGAAAATACGACTGCTGTATAAAAGCTTAATCAAGTACTTTCTCTTCAAAATACAAATGCTGAAGAAGAATGAACTCAGCATAAAAAAGGATACCCTAGAATGTAGTCCACACACAACCAGTAACAACCGTTGTAAATGCACACAAGCATGAGGTAGTACATGCTTAAAGTAGCAAAGAAGGGAACGAAGGTTTCCATGGAGAAGCAAATTTCATATAATTTTGGCTACTGCAGCAAAGTGAAATGCTTGCAATCTTCAGATGCGAAAGGCATTATTTCAGCTTTAACTGGCAAGTGTCCAGATTAATGTACCAGCTCAAAGCTCAAAAAATAACCGAGTAATCTATACTCAGCACTCCAACAATAAATGTCATACTACAGCTTAAAGTGTTTAAATTGTAGCATTGCAGACATAACAAGCCATCCATTTAATGTTGAGATTTCCAAAATTCTCTTTCTTTTTTTAAGAAATGCAGAAAGTTTTACTTACTTTACATCTGAGACTTAGGTTGTTATCTATGTCAACAGTTTAGAACACTACAAACCCTATAGCTAACATGATAAAACAACATGAAAATAATAAGTTGCAGTAGTTCAGAAGCTCACTAGATTTTCAAATTAAAAAGAAATCAGTCTGTTTAATGAAAAACATAATTTGTAAGTTTAAAATGTGCATAAATAAATTAGTAGTAAGTGTTTCAGAAACATGTCCACTGTTTGGAAAGGGAGAGGATGTCTTGTCTCTCACATGCCTCCTGAATCTCCGAACATCAATTATCACTACGAATTCTGGTAGTGAAGATTTTGCTCCTGATAGATGTAAGAAAACCGTACAAGTTTTGAGAATATATACTGGAAGTAATCTATATAGGGTAGGACATTGAAAGGCAGCCTTTTAGGGGAAAAAAGACTCAGTTACAAGAGAAATATGTTTACTTTAACTCTTCCAGGCTTTTTTTCTGAGAAAATAGCACAATATATGGTGAATAGTAGAAGCGAAGGTTTAACAAAGAAATGATTCAAGGTTTTGGTATCATTCCTAAGTATTTAGTTTTCTGGTTTTTTGCACTCTTGAAAGCTGTAACAGTGAATACAATCGTACCACAGCAATAAACTTGGTAAGTTCCATCAACTTTTCAGATAAGTAATTTCTTCATAATGAAGAAAGGTAATAGATTTTATCAAATAATTTTTTACAGTCCAGTTCCCACACACCAGTAGTAAAAAGAATGATAAAGAGTCTTTTTTGGACAAAACTGCCAATTTTACTTTTGAGCACTAAATAGTCAAAAAAAAAAAAAAAGACAGTAAAAAACCTATTTCTGTTCCAGTATTTCTTTTCTTATTATGTTCCATACTGTGAAAACAGCCAGAAAATAAACTATTCCTTTTCTTCCTGGGTGGATGGATTGCTGAGATACCTACCTAAAAAGGACCTTCATTTTTATTTTACATCAAGGTGCCATTGAATCTAATGACATTCTAAGTCATCTTTGTGTATGAAGGAGTTCTTATCTTTGTTTTATAGATGAAAGCCTGAAGAACACTCACACTAAATTTCATCCCCAAGATTATACAAGAATAAAATCTCAAGCTAAAGTTCTAACATAACTGAAACTAGTGAATAAATAACTGAGCTTAACATGATATAAGATTCAGTCAAAGCTCTTCTGGGTTTCTATCCTGTACATGAAAACAGAATAAATGCTTTCTTTAAAGACAAATATGATGAAAGGTCTATTCTCAATGGACAAAAAAATAACAAAACTAGTTTCTGAAGGATAACATTTCTGAGTGAAGAAAAAGAATATCAATCCATTCTGCAGAAAAAAAGTTTACTTTGCTTAAACGTTTGCATTTAAGTTTAAACACAATAGCAAACTTTTCACTATAGAGAACAATGAATAGAATATACCAGAGGGATGACCACTTAGTCATTAGTTTTGATGAGTGAAACTGAGTATCTTTGAGAGACACTAAAACACAGATTTTTAAAGTTTCAACAGGTTAGGAAAGAGCATAGTTTCCCACATCACTGTAACACACAAATACAAAATACAGAATGGCATGCAATATCCTGATGCTTTATAACCTCAAATTAACTATTCCAAATCATTAGAATTTGAGTCTTTAATCTTGTTAACAGTGCCATCAGAATCGTGATCATCAGAATCATGCAGAATAGTTGCATAATACAAAATTCATCCACTCAGCGCTATTTTTTTACATGATATATACACAAATACCTGTGTCTGTGGTAAATCTCAGCTGACATTGCAATGATGCACTGTTCGTCCTTCAATCAGTCACAGAGCTAAGAAATTCTCAGCTTGGAAAAAGAAATGTACTGAATTGTACTGACATGAACAACTAGATAATCTGGATATTTATAACATTATCATTCACATGATTAACTGTTAAAGTCACAAAAGTTACCTTTGGCAGTTGTTTTTTCTGTTCCTGTACTTTGGTATTCTTTACATTCAGCCTAAAGTTACATCACTGACCTTATCCAGAAAGCGCAATATTGCTTTTTGTTGGTTCTCCTCATCTGCATTTAGTTTGTGTTTCCCAATGGAAGCAATCAGCTGTGCCTCTTGTTCCAGAAGTCCACAAAACGCTGCCTTTCTTTCAGCTCCAGTAAGGGTTCTGCTAATCCGTTCAGTCTCCTCCTGCCTCCATGCTACGGATACAAATATTTGGAGTATTTTTTACAAGACATTTTCCAGTGAAGCTTCTACTTTCATATTTAAGAAATAACATAATTAATTTTCAATATTTGTTAAAAACCAGCTTCTATGTTAGGGAATTCATTGTTATGCATATTTGCAATACGGGCAAGATGGCCCACAAATCAATGTAAATTATACAGGCGTCCTGCAAGAGTATGCGTGCGTACATTAATTCCAAACTGCCAATTGGTACTCCAAACTCAAAGATCAGTTAGGACAAAAATGAGCTCTATGTAAGAAAAAGAATTTAGCCCCTGTGAAAACGTGTGAGGAAATAATTTCTTCAAAATTTTGCATCTAAAATAACTAAACTAACTGTTTGAGTCTCAAATAGCTCCAAAAGGCATGCGCAATAAGAACTTTTTAAAAAATTGCTCATCAAAGTCTCAAGAAAAGATTCCAATCTCAACAGATTAAGGACAGCTTCTTACTGTGGTATCACTAGTACTCACTCTTGAGAATATTACTCCTTCTCTTTGCATAAGTGAGTAAAATCTAAAGAAGCTTGAAGTCCTCCAAAACTGAGATAAAACTTGACTGACAGTCACGTTTAGCACTCCAGGTGTTACACTGAATATTTCAGTGGTATCACCTTTTGCCATCTAAGGCAGATGGATGTGCATTAATAATTAGACAGTCATTGCTTTAGTCTCCTTTTCCACTTCTGTAACAGAACCCTTTAAATGGAAGGAATTGCC
Source organism: Thinocorus orbignyianus (assembly GCA_013400375.1). Classification (NCBI taxonomy): domain Eukaryota; kingdom Metazoa; phylum Chordata; class Aves; order Ciconiiformes; family Thinocoridae; genus Thinocorus; species Thinocorus orbignyianus. Next base: position 182,382 of record VXBW01008306.1, on the reverse strand, counting down.
ATGCAAACCACAGGATGGAAACGATAGCAACACGTGAATCGGTAAATGCTGTGTAAAAATCTGGCCTTCTGACTCTTATGGTCAAATCACCAAACCATAGGTACCTGTCACACTTATAAATTAGACTACTTAATGACAGAAACATACAGATGTATACATACGTGTCTATCACAGTTTTTGTTTTGTAGTACCTGTTTCTTGACTATACTGCTGATACACACACTATGTGGCATTATAGAAATACACTAGTAAAATTCAATTCTGTTTACTGAAAAGTGTTTTCCCTTGCACACATTGCATCAGCTCTTGGCTTCTCTGAAGAGCCTGTTTCAAATTTCAAATATCTCTGTATTATTTGTGGGGAATTTTATAAGATCCAAAACTTCAACATTCCTGAATAATATCTCAAAGTGGTGTTATTGTTCCAGAAGAGTTATGCAAAAGCAAAACCCAACGTAAAAGAGAACAATCCAATATGTCATGTATGTTTGCTGAAAAAGTCTATAACATCCTGTATCAGGTAAGATTAGAGGCAGGAGGAGGGAAAGGAGGAAGGTTTATTTTCTGCCTACGGCTTTCTTATCTTCAATACCTTATGTTTTCCATTTCAAAATATTTCAATTCCTTTCCTTAAGGCTCTCCAAGCTTTGACATTAATATGACAGCTGTCTGACAAGTTCTGGGTAGCCAAGGATATATTTTTAAATAAAGCAATTTCAGCAAACAAAAGCACTGTATAGAATTAATTTACATGAAGCTGTATACACCTGAAGGGGGCAGCAACTTCAAAGGCAGAGCTAATAAATACAGCAAGCAATTTTGTACTTACAGAAATGAAAAAGCTGTCAATTTACATTAATAGTCACCTTCTGATTCCTCATATACATGCAAAGAAGTTAAAAACATTCCTCTTAGATTATCTGTTCTACAGACAGAGATTTTCTCATTATAATTTTTACCCTGTTTTTTTGTTTGTTAAACCAAGTAGTTCACGCTTTTCAAATAAATTATCAAGGTCTCTATATGCAGACACACTGAATATATAGATACACCTCGTTTGCACCATACAGTCAACAGGCAAGTTTTTGTACCAAGAGGAATTGCTTGCACTGCCTGACCCTGTAATAGTATTCCCCTGTTGTGATCAGCAGCAATAACCTTCACAGATCTCTGGAGGACAATAGTCTCATTCTATTAGTGTCACAATGATTTAGCTTGTGTAGACTGTTGACACTATAAGAATGTAAAAGTAGTCTCAGATGCAGGTAGAAAAAAAACCCCAAACAACTTCCTAGAACCACTAAGCTCTGTTAAAATAAAGAGCATGACTGCAAGTCTCCATGTAGAGAAGCAACAAGTCAACACTGGTAAACAAAAACAAACGAAAAAGTTTGATATTATACCATTATTTTTAAGAAAATATTAAAAAGATATTTCAAATACTGGGGTTTGTTCTGTTCCAGCTTTGAAGTGGTGCATGCTTTTTCAGGGTGCCTAGATATTAAATTCCTGAACACGCGAAGCTGGAAGTTTTATTATTTATGAATCCAATGATATAAAATTAAGCATAAAAGACACTTATATAACCACAAATTTTAAATCTAAATACTAGGAATCTCAGCACTCATTTGCAGCTTTAACTCAGCTTTGTTGTTTCTATTACAAATAAGACTCATCATGCTTTAAAAAAAAAAAAAAAAAAAAAAGAAAAAAGTGGATCATATATTTGATAGTGCATTAGCTAAGTAAGAAACAATTTTTTAAAAAGAAAGTATTGCAAGAAATCAGGCACCAAGTAGTAGCATTTGCTGAAAGTGGAGAGGAAAAAAAAAAACTATTTGATACTTTGGTTTTTGATTACCTAGTCTGACACACCTTTAAAAGGGCTCGACTCTTGTGAAGTGAAAAGCTAACTATCTATGAAGAAAAAGAAGGGCAGGGGAAACAACCCCCAACAAATCACAAATCTTATGAAGATAGAATTCCCAAAATTCTGAAGACCAGTAATATTTTTTTTATTCATCATGCAGAGTAACATTTATATGTCATTTATACATTCAAACAAAGTAATTTGTTCAAGGCCACACGATGTATGACAGTATTAAAAGATTAGCATGTAACTTGGGAATTCTTGAATCATGATCCTGAGCAATATGAATAACACATCACCAAATTTATGTTCAGTTTACCATGGAAGAAACATCTGGGATGGTTTAAGGTAAGTTGGGTGGCTTTGTAATGAAGCAGGTAATCTATCAAGGTAGTTCTGCTAAAGGGACAGTAGTGTCCGAACTTCCAGTGTTATACCATAAGCAAGCACTGTAGCCTTAGATAACATATGAGTTGATACAAGTCACAATGCGAGCCTCTTGCTTAAAAGGAGTACTTTTAAAAAGAAGTCCTGCAGTTTTATTATATGCTGGTAAAAGTCTATTGGTTTCTATTGGTTTTGCTTTTCCTAAAGAACGTAGTCTCATTTTTTTGTTACACCTGCAGCTTTGTTCTCCTGTAAGTTATCTCAGTTATCTGCTCTATTCACCTTATTTTTCCAGGATAGAATACAAGCATTTGCTTATATTAGACACCATCCATACCAATGGGAAAAGTAAATCTTTCAAGATGCCCTGTGGGATTCCTAAAAGATTTTTAAAATTTTGACAACACAGTTTTGTGAAACATGGAATAAATGAGGAGAATGGAGAAGAAGCAGAAGATGACTAGACAAAAGGAATAACCTTATATTGTAAAATTCTGGGCAAAAATTTAATCCATTAATTCATTATTAAAAATACCTATATGAAATGAAGAATGATTTGTCTTAATAGTAATTTCTTTGTGGTACTATTTTTAGCATCCTAAATGTGGAATAAAAAGATTAAAGTAACTTTGATACAAAGAAAAATGTAGTTCCTGTTCTCTAGTTAACCTTAACATGAATGAAAAAAAAAGCACCAAAACAACCAACAAACTAACTACAAAATCCCTGCCAAATAGCATTATTCTACAAGCTGGTTATTTCCTAAAAAGGTGTGCTGGTTTTAGGTGGGATAGAGTTAATTTTTGTCATGGTAGCTTAGATGGTACTATGTTTTGGATTTGTATGATAACATAGTTATTGCTAACAGTGCTTACACAGTGTAAAGGTTTTTTCTGCTTCTAGAAATATATGAAAGCCAAATAATGCTTTAAAAAATGAAAGAAATTCCACTGTAAGTCAAAAAAAAAAAAGTCAAAGAAGTAAATATAGAAACTTGTCAATACCAGAAGAGTTAGTTTTAAATAAACTGTCTTGCTGGTTTAAGAGTATCCCTTTAAGGAAAAAAAATCACTTACATTCTAGAGCATGGTACAGTAGTTCAAAGTCATCTTTTGTTCTAGGGTTCAGTCTTCGTTCATGCTCTCTTCTCAGTTTTTCCTCTTTCTCTCTCTTTTTCTGTAACTCTTCTTGTGCCTCCCATGCCAGCCTTAACCTCTTCTCTTCTCTTAGATTTTGTACTACATTTATAGCAAGCCAACGACGGAAATATTTCTGTAATACTATTACCTATATGTGGTACAATACCAAAGAATAATGAATTTAAAACAATACAGCATAATTTTTTCTAGCTACTTAACTATATTCTCTAAGATCTATCTTGTACGCAAAGTAATTTGAATGCTTGACATTGTACATGACAAAACCAGCCATGTACTATTAGTCAAAACACTTGTATGCTGACTTATTTAAGTAACTGCAGGTGTTTTTATCAGTGACGTCTCCTTAAAAAACACCTTTTGCGATGTATTGTTCTTATTCTTTTCTCTTCAGCTTTGTGGGCAGAGGTCCTCATTTTACCATCCTTTTATATAGTGTTTAGATTGATAATTTAGACATGTTTTCAAAATTTCTTTTAAATTTCTAAATGCAAAAATCAACTCACATACACACAGAATCAATTGCACTTCATTTGTAAACGAATAATGAAGTTACCAATGCTGTTGTAACAGAACTTAAAAAAGAAAATTAAAAAAGTCCATCTTCCGAAGCGGTGACTAGGGAAATGTCTCTAGTACACCAAGGGAGCACAGTGCACAAGCTTGAGCTGCTGCCAGCTGAGTTAGCACTTCCCCCATAAGCAGTTTAGCCAGGTCAATACCATGAACTAATAAGCACTGTTCAGCATTGATGGCTATTAAGCACAAAACTACATTAATGCAGTTTTTCTGTCTCCAGAGATACCTTCACCTAATATTTGTTTTGAATATGCCTTCTGCTGGTATTTCAATATGGAACCACACTGCACCGTACAAATCCATCAACTTGAATCAACACCAGGCTTATGCCTCTTTACTGTGCATTATGGATTGCCTATAGATACAGTAAGTGGCACTAATGATCACAGTGAAACATATTGATAGTCTTGAGGAAAAAGTTACCTATTTGTCTTCCACATCTACAAGATGCTTATTGCCACCAGCTGATGCTGACCAAACAAGAAGTTCTTACAGAAAACTTCTATCCAGAAGATTTCAAAGCATCTTGTCAATAATATCAATACAATTATCCTATTTAGGCAGTCGGATAATCAACTGTTTCTCCATTTGGTTACACTCAGACTATTTTAAGGAAGCAAATTAATAACTACAGCATTCACAAAGCAGTGCCCCACCTGACATGATGCTGTGTGTACTTAAGTTAGATGTGCAGTCACTGAACATGTGGTTTTCAAAAAGCAATTTGGAATGCCTAAATGGCATGCTCTGCACAACGAACAAACAGAATCTGCCATTGGAATTCCCTGCATGAGGTCACCCAGAGCACCAGAAAACCCCACAGACCCATTGCAGGTTTTTGAATAGCCAGGTTCTACTTTAGTGCCAAAGCAGGCAGCTTGAACACAATTCAAAACAGGTCAGTTTTCTTAAGGTAACCTATCAAGTCTGCTAAACCAAACAAATAACCAACCCCAGAAAACACAAAACCCAAAAGCTGAATGCAGGTCTCCTAAATCCTAACCCAATACTCCAGCCATCTGAGGCCAATCATTAAGCATGTAGCTTAGGTCCTTTCAAAGAGACAGTGAGAATGCCAGAGAGACAAGTCTGGTTTAGCTCCTAATGTTCTATATGCAAGATGGAAAAGAGGAAATTCAGAACCCTTAGTATTTGAGAAATCGCGAAGTCTCATGTATGGCTAATAACATGGAGTAAACACACAGTTCCCTCATATCTGAAAGATGACAAAATGTGAAGATTGAGCAGATACTTTGCAGTTCACTTTTAAATCCACTCTTCAAAGACTCGGAACACTCATTAAATACTCAGATAACCTTCTTAATATTTTGCTTTACGGATAGTTTCAAACAGATAAGAACTTACTGCTTCAAGTCTACGTTTATGGTATTCTTCCGCTGTAAGATACTTTCCAGGAATTATTAGCTTGTCAGTCACATTTGACACATACACGCCAATTTTAGTCATCTGTGTTGATGTTGTATTTCTTGTTTGTTGTGGCTTATTTTTTTCAAAAACCGTCTGGGGAAAAAATGCATATCAGATTATAGAAAAGCATAGAGATTTTTTTTCCCATTATTACAGTAACTGGCAAAATTAGCTACTTGTAACAGAAATCACAAGACTAATGATAATAATTCACTAAATACTTCCAGTTGCACACTTATTTCTTATCTACTTCCTCATTCCTATTGGAAATAATTGTGTCAGCATCCTATTCCATATGGCAGAAACAACACTAAAAAGACACTCCAAAGCCATTACCTGTGTTTCCCTACAAAATAACTGAATTTCTTTTTCCGGTCTTTTTTTGGGTAGCGTTTGTGATCCTGCATTATGAAATTCCACTCCTGTTATCCTGTTCTTAAATCCACCCAGAAATGGTTTCTGATAGGTAGGTCTTTCGATTTTTACAATCACGTCTTGGAATGAGTCAGAATCTGTCAAAATGGAAGTTGATAGAAATATTGATTCTTCTAGTAACAGACTGAGATTACAGTATGATTATAAACATCGATAACGTATCAGTAACAACATTTACCTCTTTGTACTCTGACAGTTATGATGTCAGGCATGTGATAGTCCTGTTGAACTGCTTTCCCAGGAAAATGTTCCTGATCAAGATGGAACTTCTCAGGTTGGAGAGTTTCATCAAAGTTAGCCCTAACAGTTTCATTATCCTCAACCATGCTTCCTAAAAATAAACCCAAAATTAATTCCTGATGAGCTTCTCAAAATAAATAACTCCTTCCGCCTTATCTTGGGATGATTTTATTGAAACACTGCAACACTGAATAATCATAGATTTTTGAGCTGGAAAGACAGTCTGTTTGAAAGCTGAAATATACATTTTTAAGACAGATATCTAATGTAATACTGCCACCACATAAAGTCATTCGTATTACAACTTTTAAAAAGTTGGAGCAAGCAAATGTATTTATTTGCAAATGCATAATTTTAAATCAAAATGATCAATTTATACAGAGCTGAAAAGCTTTTTCTGTATCTGTTCCCAAATAGTTGATTTAGAATAGACATGACTTCCACCAAAAGCAAAACGTTTAACATGGTCTTATTTGTCTTTAAAAGTAATAATACTGCATAGCATTGCGAGCAGCCAGTCGGCATAACCTTTACGTGGATATAAAGAATACATTATATATAGATAATTTATATAGATAAGTACTTTGTATAGATACAGAGAATTTGCAGAGGCGTATCACTCACAGACAGCACACCTTTAAGTTTTGCCGTGCTGTCACCGAAACGATCCGCGCCGGAAGAACCCAAAATAAAACCAACCCAACCGAAAGCAAAGGGCCAGAAGCCCCGGCAGCCGCCCAAGGGCTGACTCCCCACCGAGCGCCCACCCGGCCGGGCACTCAGCGCCACCGGGGGCCGCTTTGGCAGCTCCCCGCTGCCCCCGAGGCCCGCTCGGGGCGCAACGGGGTCCGGCGGGGGGCGGAGGCGTTCCGGGGCTGGGCTGGATTCGGGCCGGGTTCGGGCCCCGCGTCCGCTGTTTTCCCCTACAGGCTGGCGCCGGGCCGGGCCGGGTCAGGCCGCGGCGTCCTGTGCGGTAGCTATGGCAACCGGGGCGGGAGGCGCGCATGCGCGGCGGGGAGGCAGGGCCCGCGCTGCCGGGAGCGACCCCGGGAGGAGGAAGGGCGTTTTGGGGACAAATCGTGCGAAAGGATGAAGCTTGGGAGAGCCCACCATGTCCGTTTCACCGCACCGCGGGGATGGGAAGCCCCTGTACCGCCTGGGGTTGGCGGGCACCTGCTTGGGACCCGGCCGTTGCCGTGCCCTGCGCCGCGACCCGCAGGAGGGTGGGGATCGGCTCACCGAAACGCTTTTATGGCAATTAACTCCCCCAAAAACTGGGTTTCCTGATGTCGTTTCTGAGACAGACCACACGTTTCATTCCGCTACGGGGAAACTGAGGCTACGCTCACCTCATGCAACCGTTTCGGAGGTAAAATACACAGTTTTGAGTCACAACCCTGGGAGAATCCTGGAGGAAGGTAAAAAACCACGTTGTGTTTCAGCAGGCATCGAGAGCTCCATCCATGGTCGGTAACAGTCCACCTGGACCTCTGTTACCACCTTTCACAGGTGTTTTTCAGCATTTGAACACGGACCTGCTTCTAGGTCTAGTTGCTGGCTGCTGGGATTAAACCCTGACACCACCACAAGGGAGACAGAAATTCCCTGATACTGCTGTTAGTACTTTTTTCCTCCCCCTAAAACTGGGATTGAACTTCAACTCGGGGTAGAATGGGGCCCACAGTAACTCCCTGAACACTGGCATTGTGTGTCAGCTTTCTCACTTTCATATAGTCAACTTGATGAGTTTATAAGATGATTTTCTAGAACCACTTTTACTCGTCTGCCTTTGAACGCCATCAGGAATTATGTCATACAAAACGGCGCTCTGTTCAGAACCCACTCATTCAAAAGAGGTGAAGCCTCTGTTCTTGGAGTCTTCATCTCTGGAGACAGTCGAAACCTGCCTGGAGATGTTCCTGTGCAACTTGCTCTAGGTGGACCTGCTCTCCAGAGGTCCCTTCCAACCCCGCGTCATTCTCTGATTCTGTGAAGCCGCACAGACAGCAAGTTCGGAGTAACAAAAAAACCTCAGTTCTACAATCTGAAGGTTGTTTTTCTGGTTTAACAGGCTCTGTTCCTGCCTTGCAGAAAGGGTCATTTTGACTCACATAACTTCCAGATTACCTCAAAGTGCTTTAAAGACCTGAAGTTTGTTATCTCTAAGGCTTGCAGTGACTGGCCTTACCACATTACAGAAGATAATGATAAAATCTCCTGCATCATCGTGTATTTCCAGCATAGTGAATGGGAGAAAAATCAAGCAAAAAATCAGTCTCCAAATTATGCCTTGCTAGCATATTCATCTCAAAATAAATTATTTTCAACATAGTACTGCTAATAGAGATTCTCTCATTCCTGTGAAATATGTGTGTGTTGTTTTGTTGCTACAGTGTGGATTTAAGTATCAGATATATAGTTAATAGCAAGGTAAAAATGACTGTTTCTCTTTTTGGCAAAGATGTGTATTAGCCAGGAAGAAGGATGACCTGAACTACACAACACTGCACAGAAGGCATACACCCTAACATCTCAAAACTGCAGTGCATTTTCTTTCCCCACCTTTGTTCTCCATAACTGCTATTAAAAGTTGATGCCACAACATAATTTAGTAATCTTATCTTGCACAGATTCATTTATGGTAAGACAATGAACCCAAATTTAACCAATGATGAAATAATAAAAATACATCATAGCATACTTTGAGAATTCAATAAAAATCCTTCTTAATTACTCAGGATAAACTTTTAAAGACTCAAGTTGATTGATTCATAAATTAAAGCATCTGTGAAAGCTCATCTAGTATTTTGGATAGGAAGATTTAGAAAATGATCCTGTTTCCAGTTACGTGAAAGAAAACCCTTTAGATTAGAAAAATCAGGGAGAATATAAATTAGGAAATACAGCTCTAAACCCAAAATCCCCTCAAGGCAGTAAACAACTCATACTAGCATCCGTAGGGAAGACTTATTTGTGCATTTGCAGAAGGGAGAAGATGCGAGTACTGAAACTTTTAAAAAGCTAGATACCAAATTTTCAGCAACAGGCCAAACAAAACAAAACAAAGCAAACAAAAAAAGAGGCTTCTTCTCGCCTATATCACAACTCACGAGTTCATGGGACAGCTATTGCAGGTTGCATGGCAAATACAGCTTTAGAAGTGGAGAAAATAACCAAGCAAAAAGAGTTCAGCCAATGTCTCGGTTATAACAGAGCAGAAAGAATTCCAATAGTTGTCACTATATTTTGGCAGCCTTTTTTTGCCCCCACCTCCCCGCCTTAAGTATTGCATGTCAGTATCATTTACACTAACTAGACTTTGGGATTTTTATTATTTATATTGCTTCCTCTCATATCAGTACTTACTAGCTACAACCATTTGTCTTTGATTCTCATCTGACATCATCCCCCTTCATTCAAGTTTATAACCCTTTAGTTTTTTCTCATGTGAAAACTGTGTTAACTTTTGCGAAGTCCTCTTCTGGAATGCCATCTAGTGGTTTTCTCTCAGAAGGGACCAGCTTCTACCTTCTTCAAGGCTGAAACAGCCTTCACAACCAACCAAAGAGAAACATTTTCCACGTTTTCAAATTTCAAAACGTAGAAGTTTCTGTAATTATAGTAATAATACTTGAAAAAAAAAACAAACACCAGTGCTAAAGAATGCAGTGAAAATAATTGATAAAGTCAATACACTAGTTGCACTTACCAGCTTTTCCTCTTCTGTCCTACTACCCTAATACCTTGATAATATGAAATATTATATAAAGATACCATTAATCATTGGCTAATAATTAATGTAAGCTTATAGGCCTAATGACTATGAAAAAGCAGCTATGACAACATATGTAATGTAACCTAGTGCAGTAGTCTTCTATCAACGTTTAACAAACTGCAGGTTTTTATCATACAGCTATATTCTTATCTTTAAACTCAGAAGAACTTTATGAATATGGGTAAAGGCAAGCTCCCAGGGTTTTCTTATGTCTAGTCTGGATATTTTTATTTGGGTTTGTAAGCTTAAATCTGCAAACAAAGTTTTCAGAAGAGGCAAGCACTGTTTCCATTTAAATGTTTGACAGAACCTAGCCGGATATGTCAGGAAAGATCCACTATTTTTTTCATATTATTAAGTAATATTTGTATATTATGGATTCAGACTGTGAAGGAGTCTGTAACATATACATGTTTATATACAAAGCCTGTGTAAGACCCCAATACCACAGTTTGTGTCATGCGTGTTCCAAGAAGAACGCTACGAAATTGAAACCTAAATATAAGTGGACATTAGGACAAAACATGTCTTAATGAAGTTATTATAATCTTTAATTTAAAGACAACAGTCAGTAACAATAGATTAATTTAAAACTCTTTTTTTTTTTTTTTTTTTTACTTTCTATAGGATACACCCTTTTGAAAATTATACTGGCCATCTCCACTGGTCAGAAGGAGGTTCTTCAATTAGAGGCTCCCATGGTTTCCACTGTATCATTTTTCTTGCCAGGGAAAGCTCATTTTCAGCCTGTTAATAAACACCACACACAAATTGTTAAATTCTATTCAGTTGCCAAAGTATTAAATCACCTCATTATCTCAGTGATGTCACTACCTATCACAGCCAGGGTCTACCACAAATTTCACCTATAAATATCAAAAGGAACTGTGTGTTTTGAGTGTTTGGGGGTTTGTTTTTAAAAAACATACTGAATCACCTCCAAATACCCAAACAGTCTGTTCACCTAGTCATTTCCCAATGACAACTGCATGATATTTTTCACTCTATTTGGATTATCCTCCAATATTATTCAATCATTTGCCCTTTTCACTGATTTAGACTCAGTAAGAAGCAATACAGGTACACATGGTATATACGTAAACAGCAAACACATATTAATTATGTCAGGTTTTAGCATGGTCATCCCAGTCACTGCATGACAATTCATTTTCAGATTTTTTTATTCTTCCTGTTTGACTGCTTTGCAGCAAAAGAAGATACAGAAAACTGCCATTTTTTTGAACAGAAGCTCAGCCAAAGGAACACTGAAAACCACTACTCCCTTTTGTACCTTATCTTAAATTTCCCTTTACCTGTACAATGACTTCTTCTATGTGACCGCTATTCAGTTTGTCCTGTAGTTTTTGCACATCAGTCTCCTGTGTATTCAAATATATATAAATGTTAAGTTTTACTGAGAAGTAGAAAGCCCAGATAAAGCATGAAAACAATCATTTAACTAGATCACACTCTAGTCTTCCTCCAAACTACCATCAAAGTAGCTGGCTTCTGTCATTTTACATCATCAAAGAAGCCACACACTTCTCTTATCAGAAAACAAACATCAAATTCTCGATGAGAAATACAAAACCTGACTACTATTCAATGATATCCAAAGCAGCACTAGCAGTTAAGGGCTTTAGTACGGATCTTGAAAGAAAACTTTGATCTTAGCTTTTTATAAAATGATATGCAACCTCCTAGTTATCACCTTAAGTAGACAATACTGGCTTGCATAGTTTAATGTACCAAAAAGTGTTTTAAAATGTCGAAGGCAAGGACTGTGCTAAGATACGACACTGGTAAGAGTGCACGCATTTTTTTGTGCAAATGTATGGAAACTACCACTGTTTTATAAATCTTAAAAAAACCTATGTTTTCTTCTAATTTTCACATAAAACATCGATAAGAAATTAACGTAGCTTTTTACTATACCATCAATATACACTAGTCAATAGCAAAAATAAACATCCAGACTTCAATGACTTCTGAATTGGTACCTGAAACTTACATATACTCCTGAAAAATTGCTAGTCATTTTGAATATCATTCTTCTTATCCTAAAAATCTTTTTTTTTCTTTTTTCTAACATTTATGTGACATGACTCTGCTTACCGTTTGCACCAAATTAAATCGCTGATTCACGATCTGCTCAGTGTATTTCCTGTACGCTGCATCTTTGGGCATGGTCTGCAGGACACCGAGAATTTTTGTGTACAGTATTCGCAGGCGCTGAAGCAATCACAAGACATGGTTAAAATACTCAAGTAGAATTATTTAACTCCCTTTCCTACCTCACCTGCTAGCCAACTACCTGTACACAAAATATACAGGGCTATGGGATTAACAAAATAACTAAGTCTGAACCACGGAACTCTGTCTTGGGTAAGACTTGGATTTATCAGGACTGGGAAGTTACCTCTATCAGATTCCTCAAAGGAAAAAAAAAATAAGCTGCAATGTGAAACACATTTGATACAAAATGGAAACAAAACAAACAAACAAAAAAAGCTGTGTTTTTAATACTAACTATACTTAAAAACCAAACCAAACCAAAACAGGTGAATTCATGTCTAAACCATCAGATTCTGAAAAATTACGCGATAAAGATACAAAGCACACAAGCTACCAAAGCAGAACTGAATTTTTTTTTTGCCAGTTCTCCTTATGCGGGTGCAAAGTTCTGAGTGACATTCAGATTTAAATTAAACCTGAAACATTTACTGCTGGAGTTAAATACAGCGGTACAGGACACACTGGGGTGAAGAAATTGTAGCCTTTGGCCACATGTTGGCTGGATAACTGCATCTAACTGAGGAGGAATGGATGTCCTATAGGAACAATATGAAACAGAAGCAGAACACAGCAAAGAAATACAAAGAATGGAAAACAAGAAACAAAAAGGGGACTGACACAGAATCTATACTTCAATTAAAACATTGCTGATTTCTTTAGTCTTCGCTTTAAGTCACTGAAAAAAACAAAATTTATGAAGTTCACCCAGAAGGTGTCCGATAAGGATGTAGACTGAACTAGAATAATTTGTACAGAACAGTAATGATTTTCAATGATTCTTTTTGACACTATTCCTAACTTTTGGTGGCAAAAGCATTTTTGAAATAGAATTGTTGCATACTTGGAAATTTCAAAGCACAGAAGTGCTTTTCAGTAAAGAATTACTGAAGTCCTTTCAAAGCTAATGCCTCCTGAATAAACAAGATGTGGCAAATACACTTTCATTGCTGAGCCTGAGGAAGTAAAAAGAAAATACCCAACTGGTTCAAGAACCACCTAATGTGATTCCCCAAGAAGCACAGAAGTATCCCAATCTCAACAGTGCTCGCCATCACAGGGCCTTGATGAGACTTTGCACCATGTGGTTAGCCTATCCTCTTGGTATAGGTGTAATTTATTTCAGTACTTTTTGGAAACACAACATAGTAGGGCAGCAAGAATCTGTATGCTTGTGAAGTAGAAATCACATTTATAAAGAACTAAATTTAAAGAGCTCTTTGCTTTTCCCTTGGAGATGAGAGACAGAAATCAAGAATGCGTTCATAGAAGTACTTCCACTTGGAACTTCTGGAATGTAACACTTTCATTAAGTTGGCACCTCTTTAGGATGTGCAGCATACCTACACATGCAAATACATAGGAAAAAGCTTCGATCTGACAATTCCCACCCAGTACAGAACAAGGTGTGTGACATACCTCATGTGGGTTTGCAGCTACAGCCAATCCTACAAGCCCAGTGGTCTGCATAGGGAACACAAACATTTAATATAGCAAATCGTCTGTTCCCACGCTGATTACTCTGTTTAGACCCAACATGCACCTGAGAAGGACGGTTCTGTGACACGAGCCTCTGTTTCCCAAAGCATGCACGCGGCCCCGCTAATTAGCAGCGTTTTGTCCCGCGTACGCGGAGGGGAAGGAGAAGGAGCTGAGAGGGAGCAGGTCGCGTTAACACAGCCGGCGGGAAGCCCTTCCGCTGAGGCAAACCGCGGCCTGGCCTACCCTCTCCTTCCTCCCCGCACAGGAGGCCCGCGCTCCCGCCCCGTGGGGTAGCAGTGACCATCAGGGGAAGTGGGGCGGAGAGGACAGAAGGGGAATGCCGGGCAGCGCCGCTCGGGTCCCTCTACCCCGTCCCCAGAGACCGGCAGGGCAGGGAACAGCAGGACGAGGCGAAGGAGCCCTCACCTTCCTCAGCGTCCCCGCCATGGCTGCACCAGGCGCATGCGCGGAGCCGCACAGAGGGCATGGAGAAGGACGCCGCACTGCGCATGCGCCGCCTGCCCGCCTTGGGACCGGGCTGGGCGGGGTGGAGGCCGCAGCTGTGGCCTGGTTCTGGCCCGTAGCAGGGGCGTGTCGTAGTTCGTGTTTTGCTTACTTATGCTCTTGTAAATATTGACAGGCTGAGAGAGCTGGGGCTGTTCAGTCTGGAGGAGGCTCCCGGGAGACCTTATCTGTCGACTGTAACAGAACACGAGTTGATCATAGAATCATAGAATGGTTACAGCTGGAAAGGACCTTAAAGACCATCGAGTTTCAACCCCTTGCCATGGGCAGGGACACCTCCCACTAGA
>VXBW01008306.1:144026-167877 GCA_013400375.1 Thinocorus orbignyianus | reverse complement strand
GCGTTTTGTCCCGCGTACGCGGAGGGGAAGGAGAAGGAGCTGAGAGGGAGCAGGTCGCGTTAACACAGCCGGCGGGAAGCCCTTCCGCTGAGGCAAACCGCGGCCTGGCCTACCCTCTCCTTCCTCCCCGCACAGGAGGCCCGCGCTCCCGCCCCGTGGGGTAGCAGTGACCATCAGGGGAAGTGGGGCGGAGAGGACAGAAGGGGAATGCCGGGCAGCGCCGCTCGGGTCCCTCTACCTCGTCCCCAGAAACCGGCAGGGCAGGGAACGGCAGGACGAAGCGAAGGAGCCCTCACCTTCCTCAACGTCCCCGCCATGGCTGCACCAGGCGCATGCGCGGAGCCGCACAGAGGGCATGGAGAAGGACGCCGCACTGCGCATGCGCCGCCTGCCCGCCTTGGGACCGGGCTGGGCGGGGTGGAGGCCGCAGCTGTGGCCTGGGTCTGACCTGTAGCAGGGGCGTGTCGTAGTTCGGGCATTGCTTACTTATGCTCTTGTAAATATTGACAGGCTGAGAGAGCTGGGGCTGTTCAGTCTGGAGGAGGCTCCCGGGAGACCTTATCTGTCGACTGTAACAGAACACGAGTTGATCATAGAATCATAGAATGGTTACAGCTGGAAAGGACCTTAAAGACCATCGAGTTTCAACCCCTTGCCATGGGCAGGGACACCTCCCACTAGATCAGGTTGCTCAAAGCTCCATCCAGCCTGGCCTTGAACACTTCCAGGGATGGGGCATCCACAACTCCTCTGGGCAACTTGTTCCAGTGCCTCACCACCCTCACAGCAAAGAATTTCTTCCTAATATCTAATCTAAATCTCCCCTCTTCCAATTTAAAACCGTTACCCTTTGTCCTTTCACTAGACTTCCTGACAAAGAGTCCCTGTCTAGCTCTCCTGTAGGCTCCCTTCAGATACTGGAAGGCTGCGTCCCTGGAGCCTTCTCTAGGATGAGCAGCCCAGCTCTCTCAGCTGTCTTCATGAGCTTGGTAACTTTCTGCCTCAGGGAATCATCGTAAGTGTTCCGGACTTTGTTTAATAAGCAGAAGTGTGCATATACCTTCTATGAATTTTAGCTATGAAATTGGCTTGACCAAGAATTTGTGTTAAAAGTAGCTAATTAACTGCAGAATCAAAAGTAAGTATCACTGTAATACAATATGGCGAATAGATAATTTTTGAATTAATGTGTTCAGTTAATAAAGCAAAAAAACCTGTAAAATACTGGCAAAAAATAGAATGCTCGAATAAGGGGCTGCTAATTTGAAGGATTGCTTTCGCATAGTGAGTAGATTTGGTAATAATGGGCTTCTAACTTTATATTGTATTTACTCTGGACATTTTTTGTTTGGGTTTTTTTTTGTTCTTTTTTTGTTTTTGTTTTTATAATTCCTGTGACCTTCCCTCGAGCAGCTCTTTTCCATAACTGGTAAGCAAACCCAACAAACTTAGCGTCATAATATAGTCATCACTGAAAGCCAGTCTTTTAATCAGGTACGTGCTACCTCCATTGCATAAATAAGCAAAACAGTATCAGTGCTTGTATCAGAATTCAGGGTTTGTGCTTCTCTGCTCCCGAGAGCTCTTTGAAATTGTATCAGAGAGACCTGCTGTTTCTTTCCAAGGCATTGAGAATCTCTTTCCTATCAAAATTATATTCTCTAAAAGTTTCAGCCTTTTTTGTTAGATCTTCCTTGTATTTTTCGTTTCTCTGTGCTGATCCTGATTACACTAAATGACCACAGCTCATTGTTCAGTACCTGGCCATCTTTAGCTCAGAATAGCGTCATTCAAACACTGGTTCTAGCCATCTGTTCAGACAACCCAAACATGTAGGTGTCCTTGCCACATCCTGATGCAAAGAGTGAAAACCAGTAAGGTATGTTGATGAGACAGTTCATTAAATCAATCCAGAAGTGATACAGTAGGAAGTTCTCCGAATTGTCAAGCTCTGTTTCAATATATAATTTATTTTAATATATAATATCTCCAAGACCTAAGAAATACTATCATAATACATCCAATAATTACCTGGTTTTGAAAAACCCCAAAAGTCCCCCAAACCACCCACACAGCATTTCACAGTTTGTTATCTGGGGGGCTGGGGACTCTGTTAGGTCGTTTATCTTGTGTGTTAATATACATCATGTGGGCACCCCAAGAATCCCCAGTGAATTTGTCTCACTGTGAGGTCTTGCCATATGATTTGATATCTAGATGAGTCTTATTTATTCTGTTTTTACATGCGTGGAACATAGTTGACTGATGGATGTATAACTCGTAAGTATGCAAAAAAGATTAGAATCAAACACTTTTTACATAGTACTGTAAAACAGTATAAAAAAACCCCAAAAAGCAAAGCAAAACCGTACTTGTAATATGGATATGTACTAGTTCTGATAATATCCTGGTTGTGTAAAGGAAATTAAAGAGCCTAAGCAAATAAAATATTTATCTTCTCTATGCATATTATAAGCATGCATTTTAGATATTTTTATTGTATAAGAATATATTTCTGTTCTTAGCAGCTCTCAGCCAACGGTAGAGCAGGGCCTCAGCAGTGTTTGTCTGCTTCTGTTGTACTGGGCTCTTTTGGAGGCTCTCCGCATTTACTTCAGTCGCACTGGCAGAAGAAGTTGCAATGAATATTGTTTATCATCATTAAATGGTTTTCTTAATCTTGTGTCCGAAGCTGAGATGCGTGTAGTGCCTTAGTTAAGCTTACAGTTTTATAGTTCTATTAATGCAAGTGAATCATGGGGCATGGAAGAGTTCACAGTGTACAATTTCGTTTCATCTCAACAATTAAAGATAAGTTGGAAGTTCGCTATTTTCCCTTTTTGTCTGTTAATTTTTGGTAAAGGTAGTAACTAACATCCCATGCTTGTGATGTAAGTTACTGAGTACTGATGTCCTTGATGTTACTCTTGGGTTTTTCTGCTTTTGAATCACTGCTATTTGTGGTGATGTGCTTCCTGCTTCTTTGGCTAATTTCAGGTTACTAAACTGAGTCAAATAAGTACTATAATTGTCATTGAATCTGTAAATCTTTGCATCATATTGGCCTCAGGTAGAGAGATTAGTGTTGTGCGATGTAATATAGCAGCATCTACAACTAGTTGAAGGCTAAACCTTCTCAGATTTGTTTTAATTTATGTAAATATGTTACCAGATTTTGCTTGAGATTAAGTTGGTAAATAATTTATTTTCTTAATGAGAGTTGTTGAACCAATGAGGGCACAGATGGTCTTATTATACCGTCCAGACCTCGTGTTACATTTGACGAGATTTTAGAGAAGTCATGTGTAATACTTTCCTGTGGGTCGAGTCTGCTTATGTTACAGTTGTACAAGGTCAGACCTTATTTTATCTAGCAACTGCGTATTTAATTTTAGAAGTATCACAGGACACATCAGCTTGCAGGACACCATTCCTGGCTGTTCAAAATGCAGGCCCCAAAGTAACAGTGGGAAGATAATGGGTTGAAAAGGTGAGAATATATGTTATGCTCGCCAATTAGACTAACAGTGAAATAGTTTAAAACTGTAACATTTAATAGACTGAGTCCAAATTTAGATTGCTATTAATTATTTTATTGCTATGAATAACCTCTTTGCATGCCTAAGGGACTTCTATTTATAGAGAGTAAAGCCGGGATTGTCTAGTTTATTTTAAGGATAAGAAATTAGAATAACATTAACACTCACATAACGTTAACTTTATACCTATGTGTTTGAGAGAGTGGTGAACGCTTGATACACTTCTTTCCAAGGAAAGATACAACTTCTATGATTAGCAAGTAGTTCAGTTGTTCGGTTTTTTTCCATAAATTCCCAGTAACTTAATTTAAGAGAGGAAAATTTTTTAATAATTTTTTTTTTTTTTTTTAGGAAAATAGCAAGAAATAATATCTTTATTTTCTCAGACATAAATGGAAAAAAAAAGTCAGAAAGATATCAGACTATTTCAAATGTTATTTAAGGAAAAGATTCTTTGTAATACAAACAGTAGAACTTGTTTAGAGGAAGCATTTGCAATCGTTTCTAGTGATCTAGTGCCTGCTTCTGTAATTGTGAACCTTCAGTTCTTGAACAGAAGAAGATTTTACTGCTGAGCTCTTCAGCCTTTTCATTGTCACATCACGTAATGTAGCAAGGATGTCTCTGCTGCTGCTTGGTGTACCAGCTGTGCTGTTATATTCTGCTGTGATCCTAGTGGAACATCCACGCTTCAGTTGGACCTTGTCACCTAGGCACAGTGTATTACCAGCGGTGATATAGCAAACCAGGCTCTCAAAGCATGTATAGACCCCTGCCAATGTGTCCTGCACTTGTGCTGTGGTAAGCTGGTTGCCTTATACTTACTCTGCCATGTCACAGTCACTTGCTACCTTAGCAACTTTCAAATTTTATAATATATTATTAATTTTTGTGGGTTAAGATAATCTAGAAACCATACACACAACAATTCTGAAATGCTCCTCATCTAAGACCTTTGTGGTTAAGTCTGCAGTCATACAGAGCTCTATGTTGCCTGTGGCATAGTCAGTTCTGGGGAATACAGCAAAGCAGGAGATAGCTGGCCAAACAGGTATGGATGTTGTATGACCAGAAAAAAGGAAACAAGTTTCTATGACAACCTGTAAACTGATTTCTTCCTCTAATCTTTTGGAGATAAAGGGGAGATAGAAAGATAGTACATATTTTTTCCAAAAATAAAATTATTTTCTTACTAAATTACTATCCTGCAAAATTCCCTGTGTTTTTAGCTCTTCTTGGAATCAGTGATGTTGAAGGGTGTTGATAAACTCGAAGGACTAAACCACATGTGAACATCTTCATAAAGATACTGTAATATAACAAAACAGCCTGTTTTCAGAGACTTTGACAATGTGAGGGTTATAGGTCTTCAGAATTCTTTTTGGTTCAAGTTCTATGGTAAATATGATGAGCTGTAGTATAATGATTTTCAATCTCAGTTGTCTTCTGGACAGCAACTTCAGTAGGGCTTGCAGGGCATGGCGATCCATCCATATGGATCTGATAGGGTGATCATGATTCATTAAAAAGGTGCTTCAAAAATTTCAACAATGGTGTGAAGTCTTCATATAGAGGGTTTTTAAAAGAAAAGGTATGAAGAAAGGGAAGGTAGCTTCTGTTTGCCTTTAAGGTGTTGTGGAGGAAACGAGATTATGAATAATACATATTTTTCTTTAAGTTATCATATGTAAATTAACTGTTTAGTCTCATTAGGAGCATCTCCCAGCTACCAGCGAAATGTTAGTTCATTCTAAAATGTACTTTCCTTTTAGCTGGTGGCAGGAAGAGGCTGTAGATATGTTTATTGAGATACAATTCTAAAACTGTTGCTCCAAAAGAGATTTTATCTTTGCTGCATAAAAGGTTTGTCAGTCTTCAGAAGATTGTGTTTTTATGGGTTAAATAATGGAAGCTTTAAGGTGCCATCAGAATTAGAAAAATGTCTGTCAAAATGTGAAGATAAATGCACAGAACCCGAACTTGGAATTCTCCTGCCTGGCAGCAAAGTGTATTGCCAACAAGAGATGAAGAAGAGGAACTCATTCTCATGATCTTATTGATGATGGGAATTTTATGTTCTGGTTAATAGGAAACCTCTGGCAGTGGTTAGTAACAAAAAAGGTCATCCACTTTGTTTTGTGTAGATTTTTGAAATTGCTGTGTTTTGTAGTACGCCTTGGAATTTTGATGTGGGATACCTGGATACTTTCCTTTCTGCTTAAAGCAAACTGCATGTAACACATTACCCCCACCACCTCACCAGCTGCCACCCCCACTTCGTATTAATTTCTCATTGCTGCAACAATCTTGATAGATTTTCATAAACTTGTTTTGATCGTAAGAGTTTCAGAACATTGTTATCATCGTTTTTTAGAGTTATGGTGAAGTTGGTACTGTCCGTCCTGTCCAACAGGATGTCAGTCAGTCAGCGTTCTTCGTAATTTCAGAAATCTTTTTTGCCTGAGAAGTTCTACCTAAATTTCAGTATGTCAGAACATAGTTTTGAGAACTTCTAAGCATTAATATGATGTGCAGCGGATTTTTTAGGTAGTATGTGAAAGATTTTGGTACACATGTTTGCATTGTGCTGACCAGTTCTTCAGTCTAATTTAATGTCTGAAATCTTCTTTGGCCTTGGTCAGAGACACAAAAAGAAGGAACAGAGGACCCTTTGGAAAAGTATTGTCTTTTATGAACAACATAAAGGTCTACTCTTCAAAGCTCCAAAAGAAAATGTGTTCATGAATATTTTTTTTATTATTATTTGTGGAAGTTGTTTTGCAGTAATAGGTGGCGGTCAAGACCAAAGTTGTATATTGTTCCCTTCAAAGAAAATGGGACTAAAGTGGAGATTTTTTTTCCCACTTTCCTTCAGATTGTCCGTCCTTGCAGTTAAAAACCTGGCCTGTGCTTCCAGTACATATTGAAGGAGGTAGGAAACTACATTATGTTTGAATCTGAATCCAGGAGACCTTTGGCTTCTGAGTCATTCTGACTAAGCCATTGCTAATTTATTTGAGTTTGCAAGCTTTATCATCATATACTAAGTAGTAAAGTGTTTGTGGATGGGATTATAATATTGGCTATGGTACTTTGATTGACTTATTGTTTATGGGAATAATGCAGAAAATAGTCTAAAAAGTAATCTGATTAACACTTTTCCCTTGAATAATTTTTAGAAAATGGCCTCCGTATAATTTCTACAATGTTCCTTCACTACTTGCAAGATGACTAGGACACCCCACAATGATCATTCCCTGAGAATCGTACAACAGATGCCTAGTATAATTGTTTAATATAGTGCAACACTTTGACAATCATACGTGTTCTGTGTGGTAGATAGAGTACATTACTGCATAAACTGTGAGAGCAGTAGCTTAAAACTTTTTATAAAACTAGTTCAACATGTGGTGTCCCCAGTCTGATTAAAGGACAAATGTGTTAAGCCACTAAAACTGAATCAGAGAAGCTTTGGCAAAAACCAAAGCCTATTTGTAAAACCCTGAGTAGGTTCAGTGAGGCATATATTAACTTAGGTTTTTGTTGCTTATATATCTTTTACAATACATAAATGCTTCATTTTACACTTCAGAACCTACAGGAAGATGTTGTAAAGAACAGCATTCCTGACCTTCCAACTATAGTTAAGGCGTTCAGTTGATGTGATATCACTAGCAAAAAGCATAGGGATCATAATCCATGGTTAAATTTGGTGATATGAGCAGACTGAATTTAAGCTGGTGACTACAGTTAAAAGGTTTGACATGCTCCGTTACTAATCCACTGAGCCTTCCAGCTACTCTCACACCTTGAAAATAATAGCTGGCATGGCTTGACCATCACCCGGGCTTGTGTACCGAACTCCTGTGAATGTCCATTAAACTTCATGACTGCAGAAGTGCAGAGACTCTGAAGACCTTAGTCTGCTTTGATGGATCATGCCTTGGCAGTGTAAAAATAAATCAAGATTTGCAAGTGTTTGTGGATTTTATTTTAAAATGGCTATTAAAAGTGATAATGACACAAAGTATTGTAATGTTTTGTTGTACGTCTACCTGTCCCTGAAGTCCAAAAATCTTGTACATTATTATATCAATATAAAGTAGATTTTGCATTTGGTATCATCTGAAATCCTTATTTCAGAAAACATCCCCATCCAGTTCCAGAAGAGGAGAGGTGGATACAGGTTACAACTGAAAACTTTTTATGAAATCACAGAATGGTTTGGGTTGGAAGAGACCTTAAAGGTCATCTAGTCCAGCCCTCCTGTAGTAAGCAGAGACATCTTCAACTAGATGTCCCTGTCCAACCAACTCAGAGGCCTGTCCAACCTGACCTTGAATGTTTCCAGGGATGGGGCATCTACCACCTCTCTGGGCAACCTGTGCCAGTGTTTCACCATCCTCATTGTGAAAAATGAAAATATCTTCCTATATCTAGTCTAAATTTTCCCTCTTTCAGTTTAAAGCCTTTACCCCTTGTTCTATTGCTACAGGCCCTACTAAAAAGTTGTCCCCATCTTTCTTATAATTCCCTGTTTAACCTTTGAAAGACAGTAAAGTTCTGAATTCAGAACTGGATGATGTGTCATCACCTAAACGGACACACCATGGGTTTTTGCACGCTGAAATCCTGTGTCCAAATGACTCTGGTTGCTGGATCCATCTTGTATCTGCTGCCAGTGCCACGCAGGGTGAAGGAAGAGGGGGGAAAATGCTCTTTTCCCATGCAAAAGAATCAAGTTAGTTCATAGCTTCTCTGACAATTTGGTGTTTGTGTAAATTCTGAATCAGTACAATGTGTGGTTACCCTTAGAACTGATTGTCTATTTCATTCTGAACTGCAGACCCTCTCTGTAAATAATTCTCAAACAATGTGAGTGTTTTTCTTTTTTGCTTCTATAATTTTTAAATGTGTTTTTGTTTATGTTCGTGAATTCCTTGTGAATGCCTGTGTTTGGAAGGAATCCCTCATGTGGTGATAACTTCAGTATTTATGCTTGTATGGGAATCATATATTCACTGATGTGGTGATCAGAGCTTTCTAAGGAGGAGAACTTTCTTTTCATTGTTCACAGATTGTCCAGTATTTGTCTGTAGAAGGCAAATGTAGTATATGAACAATAAAAAAGCTTTTCGTAGAATCATAGAATAGTTCGAGTTGGAAGGGACCTTAAAGATCGTTGAGTTCCAACCTCCCTGCCATGGGCAGGGACACCTCCCACTAGAGCAGGTTGCTCAAAGCCCTACCCAGCCTGGCCTTGAACACTTCCAGGAACTGGGCATCCACAGCTTCTCTGGGCGAGAATTTTCCTAAATGGCATGCCTAGTACTAATATTTAAAGGGTTGTTTTCTTCTCTATCACTAATTTTAAACAGGAATTTTATCTTTTTAAAATAGGAATAAACTCACCAAAATGGTATTAAATGAAAAGAAATTTATGGAAACACTCAATTTTATTATTAATAAAACCTTAAGTGAGAGGTGATCCTTAGTGATATGTTTTTCTGTGTATTTCAAAATAGCTCATCATAAAAAATGAGGGATGAAAGGGAAGATTTGGTTGAAGATCTGCTCACTGAGTATGCCATAAAGCTCAGCATCGAAGAATCAAATGGGGCCAAACCACCAGCGTGTTCCAGCTATAATGACAGGTACTGTCAATGCACTGTGTGTTAGATACTTTGCCATACATTAACAGTGCTTTGAGGCATTGATATTTAGTGCCTTATGTCACGCTTAAAACAGTTCGTAGTTTGCCTGTTACTCCTCTTTCTCAGTAAAGCACTGGAGCAGTGATTGAAAAGAGTAAACAAAATATAAATGTTGATCTTGCTTTTCTCAGACATTTCTGAATCTGAAGGGCTTATTTCTGTAGCGTGGGGCAAATACAAATTTTTAGTCCAGGTCAGAATTCTTTACTGAATTAGGAATTTTATCAGGTCAGCGCACAGCAGGAATCGCGCCTAAGTCAAGAACTAATTTTGGGTACTCTGAATGTCCACAGAAGAGATGTAATTTAGGAGGTCACAAGACTAATCAAGATTGTGACTGATGTATTCAAAGGAGAGTTGGCTGAGGTGAGAGCCTAAAGGAATATATTGAAAAAATAATATAATGCATCTACTTTTTGTTCATATTTTTTTTATTTTCTTCTCTGTTTTGGATAGTTTTGTACCACCTAGTGAGGAAAATAGGAAAATTGTAACATCCATAAAGCAAGGTAAAAACCCGGGAATAAAATTGTCCCTTTGCAAAACTGAGCTGTCCGTGTATTATTTTCCCAACTGCATTTCCTTTATCTGTTGGATTTTTTAAGGTCATGCATTTGAGCTCCAAGAACTTGTGAAACAGAAATATGCTTTGGATGAAGCTGATGAAAGAGGGTGGTTTCCACTGCATGAGGCTGCAGCTCAGCCAATTCAGCAAATACTTGAAATTATTTTAGATGGTGAGTAAGGTAAAAATATCCCACAAGATAAGGGGAGCAGCAAAGAAACAGAGAGATAAGCAGCCATCCACAACAAGCTAGAATTGTTTGCTGAAAAAAGTATGATCAAATCCTCCATGGAGCATCGTACTTACATTGTGTAAATATTCAGGGAAATTTTGGTTTGGGGAAAATGGCATCAGTTTACACCGACAAAGAACTTGGACCATTTTTAACATTTTGCTCTGAAACCTGCAGATGGAGCAGACATTACTGTGTGCTATTTAGTGTGCTTGGTGGTACTAGTTAGGTTAACTTAAACATAATAACAAGGAATTTTCATAAAGACTTAGCATTTAAGGATATCTGGGATATGGGTATGTGCTAGCAGCCTTGTGTTTTTATTTTCTTTTATCTTTTCTCACTTTCTTACCTCTAGCATCTTACAAAGCAATGTGGGAATACAAGACATGCGATGGAGAAACACCATTAACTTTGGCAGCAAAAGCTGGCTTTGTGGAAAACGTACGAACCTTATTGGAAAAGGGTGTTTGGCCTAATACCACAAATGACAAAGGAGAAACTCCACTTCTTATTGGTATTTGCCTCTCCTTTCCAGGTTTAAATAAAGTGAATGTCAGAGTTTCCCCTCTGCTAAGTGCTCATGCGAATGCTCCTCTTGGCTTGCATGGTTTAGATGGTCATCTTTGTAGATGGAACTAAATGCCCAGCATTCAGTTCGATGTACCCAGCATTTAGTTCAACACTCGTGATGCTTTAGGTGATCACTGAGCTGCTTTTAAAGATGCTCTTGATGTTACACGTGATTGCTGAGCTGCTCCTGAGAAAAGGGGATCTAGTTTTTTGTTTAAGGCACTTTCTTGGTATCTTCAGGTGCTGTAAGACATCTAGCAACCTGGTTCTATTTGACCACCCTAAGGTAAAAATCTGGTTCAAGAATAAGCTGTTGCCTTAACCTGAATATACTTTTTTTTTCCTGAAGGGCTGGAGGTTATTGGAGATTTTTGATTTCATCAGATAAAATAAAATAAAATTTAATTAATACAGTATAAGAAAATAAAATATATAATATGATTATCAATATTAAAATATTCATAAGATGTGATTGCTGTATTAACAGTATTAACAGTTTAAGGCCCTGAGGTATTTCTAAGGGGTTCCTTTGCAATGTCTTGCTTTATGTTGTTCTAGCAATTTTGAATAATTATAAGACTGTGAAACTTTAAAGTTATTTTCAGCCTTTGCTTTTAGTGAATACTGCGAAGAGTAACTAGAACTTAAGAAAATAGTCTTTCCCCCTTATAATGACAATTTGTTTTCCTAAATATCTCTCTATACAAACTCCTGACAGTGAAGTTTGTCAGCAATGTATTGTACTTTCTATGTTTCTGTGTCACTTGTTGCTGAAAATGTGGGTATAAATATTGTTGTGCATCATACATTTCAGTCCTAGTCTAGTGAAATCAAGGATCAGGTGCTTAACACTTAATAGATGATGCTCATGATTTCAAGGCAATTGTGGATAATTATGAAGACTGTTGCCTCTTAAAAAGCTTCTTACTTGTAAATTGGGACATTCACAAAAGTTAAGTTTACTGACCCTATGATGCTGGTCTCCCTCAGGTGCCCCACCAGTCACTGGAGAGATCTGCCATGTCTAAGGATAGTCCAGAAGTAAAATTAGACTCTTAGTCAGGATAACTATTTTCTATGGAAATAATTTACAGTAGTTATCCATGAATATTTCAAACCCTGAACATCAAAAGAACAAAATGTGGCCTTTAAGTATGACAGATGTCAACAGTACTTTGGCTGACAACAGCCACTGAGCACGTTCCAGGATTATAGTTATCAGGTGACAGTCACAAGTGGAATTTTCTGGGGACACAGTTACATTTGCACCAACTTTAGAAGTAAGAACCATATTGAATATTATGTTATTTTTGTTGTTGCTTTTCCTTGTGGTACATCTGCATCTGCTTTCTCAGAATCAAAGCAATGCTGCTTTTGCCCTCCGTGCTCCAAGCTCACATATTTTACGGCTTGTGTTGGTTTACCTTGATTTTCCAAGCAGCTGACATTATCATTTATTTACCAGTAAAATGAATTCACAGATTTCTAGCACTGGAAATCTTTTTAAGTTCCTCATATCGGTGCTCAAGAAAAGCTTTTCTAAACCCATTAGATGTCTTTAACTTTCAAGGCAACATACCTGAAAATGTAATTGCATAATTTTCTTCCTTTTTAAAATATTTTCAAGCTATAAGAAGGGGCTCCTTTGAAATGGCATCCACACTGATCAAACATAACTGTAGTATCCACCAGCCGTGTGTAAAACGTTGGTCAGCAATGCATGAAGCTGCAAAGCAGGGACGCAAAGACATTGTTGCTCTTCTTCTGAAGAATGGTGGAAATGTGAACCTTAAGGATGGATATGGAGTAACACCGTTGGGTGTTGCTGCTGAATACGGTCACTGTGATGTGCTGGAGCATCTTATTCATAAAGGTATGTAGTCAGCTAAAAGGGAAATACACCTCTTCACTGGCATACATCTTGCCTGGTTATTGAGGTGGTATAGGATGATCACGGTAGAGGAAAGAAAGGCTAGTGATGAATGAGAAGATTTGATTTCTTGAAAGGAAAAAAAAGCATCTGGGAGTGTTCCTTCTAGACTGGAGGGATGCTTTCATGTTTTCCTAAAGCGTGTGAGAGGAGTGGCAAAGTTTATACCAATCCATTTCACTGAAGGACAGACCTTCTTAACCTTCTTTATTTCTCTTTACTCCCTTCCTCTCTCTCCCTTCCTTCTCCTTTCTCTCCTCCCTCCCTCCTTTGAACATAATTCTATTGGTATTAATTAATGAAATGAAGTATTTTCAAAATATGCAAGAATTTTGAAAATTCTTGGATATAACCCATTCAAGGCAAACCATGCTCAGATGAGTGTTTGAACTTGTATCTGTACAACTTGTTTTGCCTTTGAGTTTTAAATTTTCCACACAAAATCTTTCTTGTATTACTAAAGTTTTAAGTGCATCTGAAAATGAAGAGGAAAGTCCTCTGGGCTTGTTTTCATGATGATCTGAAAATGATTTTGGATATAATTATAAACTCTGTATCCTCCTTTAAGGTGGAGATGTGCAGGCCTTAGCAGACGATGGTGCATCGATACTGTTTGAAGCAGCTGGAGGAGGTAACCCAGACTGCATAGGCCTTCTTTTGGAGTATGGAGGAAGTGGGAATGTGCCTACCAAGGCAGGACTGCTTCCCATACACAAAGCAGCTTATGAGGGGCATTACCTGTGAGTATGAGCTTAGACTTCACATTTTCTTTAAGGCACTTTGTGGCACCAGCTCACATTGAAGGCGGCTGTGGTAAACTTGCAAATGTGTAGATCATTTATATTTCAGAAGTGCTCATGTTGCAATTAGTTTGAATTAACTTTTCGGGAGTTTTTTTGGCATAAACAATACACAAAACACATTCCTTAAAACTAAGTGAAAACCACTGAAACCGCTTAAACACAAGGTCCTATTTGACAGTCCTCCAAACTGGCATGTCTGTGTTTGCATCTTCTTCTGTAAAGTGTCTAGCTGGTAATTTAGCATATAGCTGGATGAGAGTCGTTTTCTTCATGCAGAGAAGTGATACCTAACTGGTTTTATTCACTGTTTTTTTAGAGCCCTGAAGTATCTCATTCCAGTCACATCCCAAACTGCAATCCAGAAAAGTGGGTTAAGCCCTGTTCACTCAGCAGCAGATGGCCAGAACTCGCAGTGTCTAGAGCTCCTCATTGAAAATGGGTTTGATGTCAATACTCTCTTAGCTGAACACATTTCAAATAGCTATGACGACGAAAGGAAAACTGCGCTTTATTTTGCTGTTTCTAACAATGACATTGTTTGCACAGAAATATTGCTCAAAGCAGGGGCAAATCCAAACAAGGATCCTTTGAACTGTCTTCTCGTGGCAGTGAGAGCTGGCAACCATGAAATTGTCAGGCTGCTCCTGTCCTACGGAGCAAACGTCAATTGCTACTTTATGTTGGTTAATGATACGCATTTCCCCAGCGCCATTCAGTACGCTTTGAATGATGAGGTGATGCTGAGGCTGCTGCTCAATCATGGATATAACGTGAAGATGTGTTTTGACTGTATGCATCAAGATATCTTTGGAAACTCTTTTGTGTGGTCAACTCCAGAGGAAGAGATTCTCCCTGGGTGGACTTCTTCTGTAATAAAGGATAATCCAGTAAGTACATACTTCCCTTCCTTCTCTTCATTTTGCTTTTTTCATTAGCCAGTTTTAAACACTCCAGATTATTGTGCAGAATTAAGATTAACATTCTGGAAAAATGCTTTTTTATAACACCCTAAAAATAAACCAGCCATTTTTCATTTTCTACTGTGAGATAGAGAAAATTGTGTGTGAAGAGTGGTTTGAGATTGGAGTTCGTACAGTAAAGATTTAGGAAAGAAGTTTTAAGAAACCATGAGGTAGGGTTCTGGAATGTCTGTTCCTGTCCTAACAAATAGAATACATGTGTTTCTAAAGAGATACTGCTGTTGAACAAAACTGTACTGCAAATTACAGCAATGTTACAATAATTACTAGCCATCAGGATTGTCCAGATGAATTAAGGGATCATAAAGGTTAAGCGTGGAAGAAAATGGCTTTTTAAAAAACCTACCTAGGCATTAATTTATGACTGTTAAAGGTCAACGCTAATACTTTGTTTAAATTATCTTGTGTAATTGCTTTAAAATTTTGGCATTCCTCTGCACAGATTTTGAAATTATGACTTGATGTGTTTTCCCTTTCAGTTCTGTGACTTTATTGCTGTTCCCTGGTTGAAACATTTAGCAGGAAAAGTGGTTCGTGTTTTTATAGATTACATGGATTATGTTCCTCTATGCACAAAAATTAAGTTTGTCTTAGAAACACAGAAAGAATGGACAGAGATACGTCAGATATTGGGTAAATATCTAACTTCCACTTAATGATGTTATGATTTATTATAGGAGATTTTAATTGCTTATGTCAGGTTACATTCATCCAAAGTGTTCTAGCAATTCAGGAATGTACTAGCTGAGAACCAGGGTGTGCTTGTCATCCAGTCCTCACATTGGGATGGATCTTTACCTATTGCCACTGCTTGTAAAGTAGTTAATCAGACTGAAATATGGCAAATGTGCACCTGGTGAGAATCCATCTTGTAAGGAATGTCACTATTGTGTAGGAAGCCCTTTCAGTTAAGCAAGACCACTGAGGTAGTTCTCAAATTCCTTATTAACTCACGTGATTGCACAGCTACAGGGCACAACTTTTTTATTGAGGAATATTACTCACACTTCTGTCCTTCTTTTTGGTCCCTTGATCTCTCAAGTCTATTAATCATTCAAGAATTATCATAAGTGCATGTTTGAGATCCTATTATGTTCAAGGTGGAAGGTGATGACAATGAGTGTACCATCATAATCTGTGTACTATCATTTTCTAACTGTGATTTACGTGATATACATCTAAAGTTGTGATTACTAATACCTTAATTGAATACTATTTCTTATGTATATTTTGATTTTGAAGTTCTACGCATTAGCCTGGACCTTCCACCACTGGTTGTACCACTGGTGGCGATAGGTGTCATCCACCTTAACTTAAAGGAAATCTGTTGGGGAATGTATTAAATATTCTTTTTGCATGAATTAATTTTATTTGAATCTTTTTAATTGAATTTTTAAATAGAATGTAATTCAGCATCAGTTGTTAAAGGGCAAAATATTTATGTTTAGAACTGGCACTCAGTGTATTTAATTTTGCTTTACTATTTTACACTAGAACTCAGAGGAGATCCTTTTTGTTAGTGTCAGAGGAGCATCAAAATGCTTTAACTACTAATATCTAAAGTACCTTGAAAAGTTTGGTTATATTCAGAAAGGCTAAATTAAACTGAGCTCTTTCACTGATGTAAATTCTGATAAAAAGTATTTGTTTAGAGGACTCAGTAGGTCCAGGGGTGGTAAGGTCTGGTCCTGGTGCCTTATTGATATAGCAGAAATAGAAGGTGCCACAGCTGGCCTCAGTGTGCAATTACCAGGGGAAAGAGAGATCATTCATCAGTCACCACTGAATATGCTAAATAAGGTCCTTGCTTGTTCAGATGGGTGTTTTGGAGATGGAGTATAGTGTGCATATGTCCAAAAGTAAGACAAAAAAAGGCAGATACCGTATGGAAGAAGTTTGATTAATATCATCAGCATGTAACATCACATTTTTAAGTGAAAAAAATGGTATTTTATTCAGAAGTGGCAAAATAATAACACCCCAAGGTAATAGATTTTGATATTAATTTTAATAGAGCAAGTTCGGGGATTGTGAAGTGGCTTACAGTCATTAATAATGGCATTGATTTTTCCACCATTTCTCTCTCACTATTCTTTTTAGATAATCCTCGCCCATTGAAACATCTGTGTCGTCTGAAAATACGTAAACTCTTGGGGTTAAGGACACTCCAGAAACTGTCATCCATGAAGAAGTTTCCACTTCCACCAGTTCTGAGGAACTATATCCTATATAAAGAATATGATCTGTATGGACAAGGGTTACATTTAGAATAGGGTTTTTTTAACAAGTGCATGCAGTCTTTATTTTGAGTAATTTCCTCACTATTTTTTACTAGCTGAAGAGCTGCTTGGTGTTTTATATAAATTCACAACATTCTGATATTTGTTGATAATAGCTGTTTTATGGGAACAAATTTGTCTTCAAAGCTAGTGCATTAAACT
Organism: Thinocorus orbignyianus; assembly: GCA_013400375.1. Classification (NCBI taxonomy): domain Eukaryota; kingdom Metazoa; phylum Chordata; class Aves; order Ciconiiformes; family Thinocoridae; genus Thinocorus; species Thinocorus orbignyianus. Next base: position 151,100 of record VXBW01008306.1, on the reverse strand, counting down.
TCATGTTTTTACACGCTGTACAATCTAAAAATAGGCTAAAATCAGAATAAGAAAATATGATAACTATGTAGAATGGTACATGTTAATCGGGAATTCAGATTAATGAAGAATAAAAGAAGAATTTTCCTGGTGGACTTGCCAATGAAGATGATAAATACAATTGCTGCTCTCAATCTGTAGTGTTAATTTATCTGTAAAAGAAAATAAATGTCTAATTTAGCTTGGCTAACCACTAAATGCACGTCTGTGTCATGTAATTGGCATGAAATGTAGCACATTTTGTACTTGGAAAATCACGATCCCATTATAAAATTCTCCGAATACTTCAAAGATTTTTTTTAACTATTTTTCCACAGTGTTTGCTACTAGACACAACTGCTGTGTATGTCAGTATTGCGTGTTTTAATGCTTGGCAAAGTTTGAGGAACTTTAAATAGATTGTTTGAAAGAAAGAATAGACTTTGATAGACAAACAAACTAGGAAATGGAGCAGTGTATCCCCTTGGCTGAGGAATCTTGCAAGGTCATAACTGTAATCATGTTTCCTACAGAGATTTGAGAGATCACTTCTTGACCAGACTGAGCAACGCCCTCAGTCATGCTGTGATGCACTTGGCAGTATCCTTCTGCACATGTAGAGAAAAACACAATTAAATGTTCTTTAAATTACTCTATTTAAAGTGGATTGCACTTACTCCCTTTAATATTCTACCATCCCTTCCATCTTGGTGAAAAAAAGGCAAAAAGAGCCCAAACCCCTGAAATTCAGAAAAGATTTCCATTGATGGATATCAAGATTACATAGTACGTAGTCAGAATTTAGCTAAACATTATTTAAGAGATATGCTGGATATCAGACAACGTATTTACACCTCAGGCAGAGATGTAAATTCCACTTTCAAAGGCATCTCTACCAGTCCTTTGTGGGTCTGTCCATCTTCATAACAGATTTGCTGGAGCAAATGGAAGGAGTGGAAATCACTGGTCTGGGACATGTAGAGGGTTGAACAGAAGGCTTAATTCCTGCTTCTGCTCTCACTAGGGCTGCTATTCATCTGGCTTTCCAAGACATTCACATTGCTGGTGAATGGAGTTAAACCCAGTTGGAAGCTGGTGTCTCCCAGGGCTCAGTATTGGGGCTGGTTCTCTTTAACATCTTGACATCAATGATCCAGACAAGGGGATCAAGTGCATCCTCAGTAAGTTTGCAGATGACACCAAGTTAGGAAGGAGTGTTGAGAGGCTGGAGGGTAGAGAGGCTTCGCAGAGGAATAGATGGGCTGAGACCAGTGAGATGAGGTTCAGTAAGGCCAAGTGCTGGGTCATGCACTTGGGTCACAACAACCCCATGCAGCACTACAAGCTTGGGGAAGAGTGGCTGGAGAACTGCCTGGCATAAAAGGACCTGGGGGTCTCTGTCAACACCCGANCTTACTGACATGTTTCAGTGATGTTTTTTTATCAGAGTTAGGTTGATGGTTGGACCAGGTGATCTTAAAGGTCCATTCCAACCTAAACAATTCTATGACTTGTGCTCTGTCTTTTTGCTGGAAATTTTGAGCAAGGTGAAAAAGAAGGGTTTTGTCACTTCTGAAGAATTTTTTGGGCAGTTGGCATCTGAGCCAGTCCCCTGGCAGGAGGATGGGGCAGAGTGGCTGGTGGCTGCAGGCCTGGACTCAGCACTGAGTGCCCATTGAACCCAACATGGCTGTCCACGGTCAAGGCTCCACAGGCCAACACATCCTGGACATACCAGGCTAAATGCATGTATGCTACATAACCCATAAACTGATATTTCTACACAGGAATTCCTAAACAGAAATATGGTCTTAATAATAATGTCTTAAATAGTTGTAATTTTAATGAATAGAGTGACCACAGCACAAGAATCTGGGTAGATGCATATCTGATACAGTATACTGCAACCAGCTAAGGAAACATGATCAAATAGGGCTTTAGACAGGAGATTTTAAACCCTTTCTGTGGCTAGAGCCAAATTCCATTAGTAATTTTAGTTCATGGGCCAAGGTTTATATTTAGGACTTTATACATGCCTCAGGCAATACTTACATTGCCTGTGGCATCAAAATATTCAGCTCTAGGACAGAGAGTTGCCCCAAGTGTTTAAAATATCATGGACTTGTCCTTAGAATATCATTAGGTAAGCTAAAAAGACATGATATTACTGTATTTGTCTTTGAAACAATACATCTGGACCCTTTTTGTTGTTTGGTAGCCTGTTACAGGAGGTTGCCTAATCCTGTTTTAAAGCCTTTCTGTCCTTCAACATTGAAGTTATTTATTTACTGAAGAATTTTTTCCTCCCCCTGCGGATGCTAAAGGAAGTACAACTTTATGAAAAAGCCTCTTTAATGCTTGTGAGGCATCTGTGAAGTGAATGGAGGCAGAAGAGGCAAGACTGTTTTAAATGGAATAAAAGGTGAGACAGACACGGATGGGGAGCTGCTTACTCCGTGTCACACTTACGGCACAGCTAGGAATTGGACGCAAGCCTTCAACTCTCATGTTTTGCAGCCAGACCGTTGAATGCTACTTTTAAGGAGTTGAGTATGTGGTGGTGGGAGTGGGAAATGTAACTGGTCCAGGACAGGTGGCTGTGTGAAAAGAGGCAAAGGCAGCAGTCCCAGCTGGAGGAAGAAATTGGTAGGAAAATATGACTCCTTTTCTCCCCTGCTTGGACTGTGATTGAACCCTTACAATGCTGGGATTTAATTTTCTCTGCTATTTGGGTGTAACTCATAGGGTGTTCCACCGCAACCCAATTCCATGGCATGCCCACCCCATGGGCAAATTGGCTAGCAGTGATTAAATGCCCTGGCATTGATTCAGGCATGCTCGGGGGTAGGGACTCCTGTTGGTTTGGGGACAATGTTTGAAAGCAAAGGTGTCATTTGGTTTCTGTTTCTCATAAAATCTGACACAAGCAGCTGCACCAGACTCCTGATGAGCTCTCCCAAGGAGCCAGACATTCATCAGTGGTTACGTCAGCCTTTGCAGCACCAGCGAGATGGACTTTGTAAGCTGTAAGTGTTTTCATCGCTCAGTGCAGGACCAGACCATAGCCATGAGTTCTGTATGTGATCAGCTGTTCCCTGTAGGGGCCATAATGTCTTGTATGCCATCTATAAAGCTTTCATCTGCTGGGTCCTATTTGATCTTTGGAACTGGCATAGCAGATCCTTGTCCTGGGGATCGAGAGAGGTCAATTTTACCATTTCACTGCAGCAGTTACTGTTCTGGCTCAGGCTCTCTGTGCCTGCGCTGCCTTTTCTCAGGCTGTGGCTGATAGTATAGGAGTCATGCATGGAAAAACACAGTCACAAAGCTACAGGCCCTTCTGTGTCTGTTGTGGCGTAGGGCAAAGGGATTTTTTCTCACCCTTGCTTGGGGCAGAAAAAAGCTGCTAAAATATCCAGCTGTTTAGCTATGGTTTTCACAGAGGAAAGTGACATAAATTCATGATTGCTTATCTCTACAGAACAGCTCCCATCTCTTGCTTTTCCATCGCTCCCTTTAATATGCACCTAATCAAGTCTGTTGCCCTCACATCAGTGTCTTCTGCCTAACAGCTGTGCATTCCCTGGTGTACTCTGCCACAGTTCTGGGCTACCCGCTCAATCAGCCCTTTTAAAGCCTTCCTTTACTATTTTTTCCACATCAGCCTTGGGGCTGATAGACCCCTGCTCAGGAAAATGGTATCAGGAAAACTAATTCCAACCAAAGTGATTTTCAGCCTTAATGCTGTCTTTTTCTTTTCCTGACCTTTCTACTGGACATCGTTTTTTCGGCTGCAGTAATTAAAAACAGTGCTTTGCCACCCAGTATGTCTATCCTTCAGGGTTCTCTTCTGCACCCTACAGATAATGACCTTGATTTAAAAAATACACCATCTGTCTCCAAATGTATGGATCAGTCTTCAAAGGAATCCATCCTGATTCTTTACCAGGACAAATGCTGGATAAATCTGAAAGAAGCATGTGGGTAGGTGTACCAAATTACTGTATAAATATTTAAAGGTATAGATTGCAATGGGAAGCATTTTCTCTCTAAAATGCTCCCTTAAGTGTCACTCACACTAGCAAGAGGTACTTAGATCAGGAGGAATATTCCCTGAGGAACCTGTGTTTTGTGACTCTCCAGAAAAGCCATAAAAATATATTAGTAAATTGTTAGTAGTCGTAAGATTGATAAAACAATGTAGCTCTGGTGACATGTACAAGGTATTTACATTTGTTTTTCAAAAATGACATTTTTCGGTAGAAATCTCTGCATTTAATGGGCAAAACTATTGCCTTTTGTCTGCATATTCTGCACGTGGTGGATATTACACCCAGAGTTCCCATCATCTTTAATTCGGACTATTTAAAATATAGACATAAAAGACAGTGAAGTAGAGAATTTACTTAGTAATGTTGCTTGTATTTAATTCCCTATGAATTACATCACTTATTTATATTACTGGGATCTCCTTATAAAAAAAATCTTAATAAACACACAGGACTTAGGCTTTAACGAAGGATTAAAACCATGCACTCTTAATAATAACTTGTAATTTAATAACTACCTGACCTGGATATGCAAATTATGGTGTGTTTGCAAATACCTCCACTAATAGTATAATGCTTGTGTCGGCAGATGTTACCTTTTTTGGGGGGAGAACAGGTGAACTGCAGGTGCCTAAACAGCATTCCATTCAATCTGCACTTGAGAAACCCACATTTTTTTGCATGTGGCAGTTCCTCTGCTATTTTCTTTGCAACACAGCAACCTCAACTCCCTGTCCAAGCCTGTTGAGCAATATCGCGATATAATTCCAAACAGCTGCTGTGGTCACCCTATGGCTGGACATCAGTAGCGAGTGAAATGGTTTCTATATATAGTCTGTAGATCTACTAGCAAGGTTTGTAAAGCACACTGAGATTCTTCCTGAGGGGTAAAGAGCTGCTCTATGAAAGCAAGAGCGTTAATATCATCGCTGTGTACAAGGAAGTTTAGCTTTTTGGTGTGGCTGAAACTGGCACTGAGGAAACAGGGAGTCTGCAGAGATGTGGGGAAGCCCTTGCTTTGAGCAAAACTCTGTCAGAAGTAGTTTGTGCTGTCAAAGATAAGTGGGTTCATTTCGCACCATTATTATAGAACATGACATTGTACTGACACAAGATGATTTAGAAGTCTTGGCCGTGTAGGAAGGAAAGAAAACTAGGAATGAGAATGACATTTATTCAGTAACATTTACTTGTTCCTCCCCTTCCTTATTTTAGTGTGATTCAGGAAGGCAAAAGGGACAATAAACCCCAAGTCTGCTGCACCCTTGGCACCCAGCTGCACGCCTCGTGGTATAATCAAATAGAACTTCAGGAACCATGGACGAAGGACACTGGGTGCCTGTGCAATGTGGGCAGTGACTTTTCCTTCTTTTAATCAAATGTTGAGGAATTTGGTAGTCCAGAAGTGTTCTTATTTGCATCCAGATGATTTTTTCCCCCTTATACTTCCCTGCAGCCAGGTTGATCTCTTGACTCCCCTTCCAAGATGCATCTTTGTGGTCTTCCCATCAGCAGCACTATTGAACCCGTTCACTTCTTCACTATGATTATTGTGTCTTCTTGATAAGCAAGGCAACTCAAACACCCCTGCTGTCAAAATACAGTAGATTAGCAGTTGCCCCATGGCTTGTTGCTATATAGTGTTGTATATAGACTTGTGGTTATGTTCCCAGCAGCTGCTGGGAATACTGTTTTCAAAACTAATCCGAGCAACAAGGCAGCCCACATGCATATGTTTTTGAGTGAAAACTGATCCGTGTTTGTGATGGGTCTGAGTTGTTAAGCTACAGTCTGGACCTGGAATTTGCCCTCATGATAGCCCAGGTGTCTGGTAGCTACAGGGAATCAGTGGGAAAAAATTGTCTTTCCTTTTGGATGCAGAGTCCGATTCCCAAGCAAAGACTGCTTTTTGTTCAGGGTCATCATTAAACTTAGTCCATTTTTGTTTCCCCAGCATGGATGAAGGGAAAGATCTTTCTCATGTGACTCCCTGTTTACGGCGTCACCAGGAGAGATGGACTGGACAACAGAATCATCTGGCAAAGAGAAAAGCAGCTGAAAAATTGTTCCTTCAAATGCTTCCAGTGCATGCTTTATCCCATTTGCTCTGCTGATACCACTGTTAAATGTAGGTGATGACACATCCTTTTCAGGAACAGTGTGCTGTGCATGGTTTTCACAAGGTACGCTTGTCTCCTGGGGCAAAGAGTTACAGCTTGTCCCATCAGTCTGCCTCACGGTCCTGTTTAGGTGCCAGGTTCCTGACCCTTGTCTCCTCAGGCTGATTTGGACTCTGCATTCAACCTGGGTAAGTAGAAGCACCATACAGAAATTGAGACACACACACACATATATAAAATATATAATTATAGATATAATATGTACTATATATATACTATATGAACTATTTGAGTGAACTGGGATTGTTTGGTCTGGGGAAAAGGAGGCTGAGGGGAGACCTTATCAATCTCTACAATTATCTGAAAGGAGATTGTAGTGAGCTGGGGTTTGGTCTCTTTCCTCAAGTAACAAGTGATAGGACAAGACAAACAGGCCTAAGGCTGCACCAGAAGAGGTTTGTGTTGGATTTTTGGAAAGAATTCTTCACAGAAAGGGTTATCAAACATTGGAACATGCTGCCCAGGGAAGTGGGTGAGTCACTGTCCTTGGAGGGATTCAAGAGGTGGGTAAATGTGCCGCTTGGGGAAATGGTTTAATGGTGGACTGGGCAGAGTTAGGTTCATGGTTGGACTTGATGATCTTAAGGCTCTCTTCTGACTTAAACAACACTATGACTCTGTTCTATGATTCTATATATAGTTATTAGATCTATAATTATATATACTAGTTATAGATGTATTGTATGTGTGTGTATAAGTGTGTATGTATGTATGTATGTATATATATATATATATATATATATATAAAAATTATATAGTTGGGAGGGGAAAGGCAGGCAGGGAGGAGCCTGGGGGCAGGAGGGGGGACGGCAAAGGAAGACAGGGCG
>VXBW01008306.1:109985-144020 GCA_013400375.1 Thinocorus orbignyianus | reverse complement strand
GGGACGTCAAAGGAAGACAGGGCAGGGGAGGTCAGGGAACATTCTGGGGAGGTGGGTGAGGACAGCAAGGGTCAGTGCAGGGAGGACAGGAGCAGGGGCCCTGCAGGGCCAGGGATGAGGAAAGAAACACAGGAGCGAGGAGGAGGTGGGAGAGCCCGGGGACTGGCACCTGGGGGTTTACTTGAGGGGGCAGGAGGAGGGATGAAGCTGGTTGAAGAATGAGGAATGCAAAGGCAGTGGGGGGTGGCAGGAGCGAGCACCACAGGCAGGAGGGCAGTAGGTAGGGGAAGCCCAGATGTGCTGAGGTGCATTGTTTTTAATGAGCTCTATGGCAATTGGAGCCGTTCCTGTGGCATGGGACTGCAGCTTGGTATGAGCCAATGCATCTATCTGACAGGTTGTCCTCAGGAGCCGTGACTGAAATAGACCCTGTCCTGGAGCCGGCCCTGTCCCGTGCCTCAGGACAAGGTTGTGCAGCCCTCTCTTTGCTTCTCTGTAGTTCTCCCTTCACTCATCCACCTGGAAGTAAAATTTAAACCATGGACTTTGCACTGCGGGCCATCAGTAGCACTCCTCAGAATCACATAATCACAGAATGGTAGGGGTTGGAAGGGACCTCTGGAGATCATCTAGTCCAACCCTCCTTCCTAAGTAGGTTCATCTAGAGCAGGCTGGATAGGAACACATCCAGGCAGGTTTTGAGTATCACCAGGGAAGGAGACTCCACCACCTCTCTGGGCAGCCTGTTCCAGTGCTCTGCAACCCTCAAAGGAAAGGAGGTTTTGGTCACTTCGAGGTGGCATTCCTGTGTTCCAGTTTGGAACACAGTCGTTGCTCATGTCCTTTCAGCCATTGGGCCAACATGCCTGATGTGTAGAAACATGCAAGAAGCAGAACAGAGTTTCCTAGACTGCTGTTTGAAATAGTTAATTGCTTGGAAAGGAGAAAAAACAAACAAACAAACAAACAAAACAAACCAAAAAAACCAAAACCCAAAACCCCTGAGAAATGTTTCTTCTTTTAAAAACAAGAAAATACATCACCTGGGGTAGGATAAAATGCAAGTCTTGTCTGCAATCTAGCTACCACTGAGAGGCTGCTGCTGAGCCAAGAACCTGGGTGCCAAGTATCTGCACCAGCAGAGTGAATCCTGCGCCTGTTAAATGGGTGCTCCCAGTTCTTATTTTCTCTCATCTTAGACCAGATCTTGGAGGGAACAAACCTTTTAATAATTCTGATGATTGAGTGATGAGTTTTCATGGCCTGTTTGTGAAACAGTTTATGCCCTGCATGCAGGATTTCAGTGGGACACTGGGGAGGTGAGTTTGGGTTTTCTGTGAGGAGGTAGCAAAGCACTTCAGAGGATTCAGCCAATGCAACCAGTATAAACCTGCCCTCATGTACGGCTCACTCTCTGCCCTTGTGCCCTCTGCAATGGAAAGAAGTTCACTGTGCCACCTCACTAGCACAAGGTCTCTTCCTAAGCTGTTGTAACAGTGTGATTGAGCAGATAGCCTGGGGTGTATAGCAGGATGCTCAGACCACTATTTTTCACTTGTTTTTTATAGAAATATGAATATATATTGAGAAATAGGACTGTGCAATGAGAACAAAAGTTTTCAGGCAGGAATGCTAATAACAGGAAAACACAATCACTCCTCTCTTTGCAGCAGCGTTCCTCTCAGAAGCTGAACCTGTGATCTGAGCTGTCGACGTGGTGGGCAGGTTCATCAGCAGCTTGTGCCCACAGGAATTGAGCCCTGACCGGCTGAAGTGCTGCATAATGCCAAATATCCCCCAAAAGGGAATCCTAAACTCCAAATTAGCGGGTACTGTCAATCTTAAGGTCTCTGTAGCTCTATTATTCCTCCTCACAAAGGTGACACCTTCATGTCTCCTGAAAGGGCTGCTGGACAAGTAAAGCCATTGGTAGTCTTGACATGCTGAAGAACACAATGGTGAAAGATTGTTTATGAAATGTGCGTGATCTCTGCTGTACACTTGAATAAGAGTAAAGGTCCTGGGGACTTAGGGTTTGGGATCAAAGTATATGATTACAGAATTATAGAATTAAGGACTGTGTTTCAGTGCTCATCAACAGGCAAGGATAAATATTATCCACACATTTTCTGACCTGTGAGTACTTAGCTTGACAATTTTAGCATCCTTTTTGCCTGTGTAATTTGCCATGTACTTCTTACTTTTATTAAAATTGTTCTAGAGAGGGTTCATGGGCCTTCATTCGTCACCCTCCCTATAAAGAATGGGTCCTAAATTACAGTGAGTCTACAGGATCAAGAAAGGACCCAAACCTCTCATCACCTCACCTAACTGTGCCTATTTCCCCACTGCTTTGGGGGAGACATGTACAGTAAAATACACTATTCATCTTGAATAGCATCTCTAAATTCTCTTATCTCATGGCTAGAATGGATATCAGTGACATTTTATATATGGAAAAACATCTCCACTGGCTCAGTGTTGTATCATGCCTCAGCAATGAGTAGGATTGAATGTAATATCCATGTTGCTGCCGAGGTCCAGACTGACTCTTCCCTTGGAATATTATTTTAAAAGTGAAAAATCCGTGTTGCTTTTTGAAGTTCCTTTGAGTTTGGAAAATTTGAATTATATGTTGAAAATTTTAAATAGACAATTCAGGTATCTGGTTTTTTGTACTTTGTATTATGGACTCTCAGCCGAGGAAAATTTTAAAACTTCCAAACTTCCAAATCCTGCTGTATCTGAGGGAAAAAAAAAAAAAAAGAAAAAAAAAAGAAAAAAAAAAGGAGAAGCAGAAAGCTCAGAATGTTCTGGGAAACAGTAAATTTGAATAGATTTCATTATTAACAGGAGCTTTTTCCTTTTAATATTGTACATCTTGATGTTGTACATCTCAATATTGTTCTAATAAAATAAAGCATATTTCTAAAAGCATTTAAGCATTTCAGTTTCAATCGGCATTTTTCAACAGAAAATCTGTCCAGCGCAAATTTTCTGACAAACTGCATCTGAATATGCTTACAAGAAAATGTTGTCAGCAAAAATGTGCCCAAGGAAGATAATTTTATCGTGCTGCTTCTCTGGCTAAGTCCAATGATAACAAAGTGAACCACTGTCCTAGACATTCTGAAGAAATAAAATTGCTTGAAGTTCTGTTACATACATTTAATTAAAACCAACATCAGCATTCACAATGCAAATCTAAAAGAAAAAAAGTACTTATTATTTTTTTCCTGCTGTTACACATTTTATAGAATTTGGCCTGAGCATCATTCCTGCAAGTGCAGCTGAAAGAGTGAACAGGATGTCTACTGACCCATCCAGACACTGGTGACCCATCGCAGTACCTTGCACCATGAAGGTTTTTACACTCTTAGCTCCATAAGCCAAGCTGGTTTGCACCTTCCCCCTCTTTATTCTATGGATCTGACAACAGACCTGTAAATATTTATGTTATTTTAAGATGCACAATATTTTTTAGTCTGCTTTATTAATATGTCTTGTGTGTTAGGGAAGACTAAGCTTGTAAACTTGCATCCCATTTCTTGAGCAATCTAAACTGCATGAAATTCATATAAAAAAATTATCAAAGAAAAATGTAATTTCTTTATCAAATTTGTTTATGAAAATCATGCTCAGTTTTCTCTCTTCATGGTCAGTAAAGCAATATGTATAATAATAAAACTAAATGAGCAATTTGGCTAAACCAGTTCAGGTATCCAATCCATATTAAAAAAAAAGAGATGATGATGATGATGATGTTGGACAAGAACAATACTTCAAATTATTTTCACTTACATTTCCATTAAATACTGACTTGACTGTGTAAAAATAATCCCACCATGTGGTACCATTTAATAAGGTTAATATACATTGTTACAGAGGTGCTTCTACTTCCCTGTACCCAAATCCAGTATTTTCTCTTTTTCTCTTCCTCTCCCTCCTTCCTTCTCTCTCTCTCAACACAGGTTTGCAGATATTGCTGCCCTGCATGTTGCAGGACATGTTGCTAGTTCACCATCATTCACTGCTAATACAGGAAATGAACAAAACAATGTGAAATTTAACCTTTCATTCTGTAGTTTCTTACATTGGAAGATACCTGTCTATAAAAATAATATCAAAATAATATACTGTTCATTAGCAGACATGACCATGCAGCTACACATTTAAAATTATGAATTTAAGGACACTCTCCATCTGCACATCAGTCAGCTACATCAAGCAGGGCCATTAGCTAAAATAGCCACTAGAGGCTTGCATTTGCTAGGGGCTGCCAGAAGTGATGAAGACAGAGCCCCTGCTGCCCACCCAGAGTTGGTTGTTCCCCCTGAAGCTCTGTGGGACTCTACTCCTCACTTCCCCAGCAGAGCACAACACCCTGCGTGAAAAAAAAAATCTCATAGGAGCTTCAAATGGATATATCAAGCTGTTTATTACTCTGAGTGGCCTCAAAAAAAAATAAAAAAAATAAAAAAAAAGGGGGTGGGGGAAATAATAAATAATCCAGTTGTGTGATTTGTTACGGTCGAGGCGTGACATTGCAGGCACTGGCATGCCGACCTTCTTCCCTTGGCAAACACCTTGGCAGGATAACAGCGCGATTCCTCCCGAAAACCGTGAAAATGAGAGGACGTCTGCTGAACAACAGTGGGTGTTTTATTTCCAGCCCTTGTGGCAGCTCAGGATCAAATGGATTTTCATTGTTCTTTCCCTGCTGCAGTCTGGACACAAAGTTGGTGTAAATGCACCCAGGGTTTTATTTGCTGCCGCTCCCCCCGTCCGTGGGGCTGGTATTCTCCCTCTGGCTGCCTGCTCTAAATATGGCCATGGCCAGTGTGTCAATAATCCCCCTCTTTAAGGGACCTGCAAACACTAGTGTTGGGACATTCTTGCTGTTCAGATGTCTCGCTGACGTCTGATGCTTAAAACGGAGCATGCTTTCATCCCTTCGTGCATTGTCGTAAGCCCCCGATGATTACTCTTAAAAGGGTGCCTCTGCTACACAGGGAAACAGTTGCTGACCAAACGAGACACAGCTTGGCTGCTTCAGCCTTCTTGAATGCCTAGTCACTTCAGATTTGTACCAGCCTGACCAAGTGGGACCATGTCTACCTTTGGCTACAGAAGAGAGCTCAGTAAATATGAAGACATTGATGAAGATGAGCTCCTGGCTTCTCTCACTGAAGAGGAGCTGAAGGAGCTGGAGCGGGAGCTGGAGGACATAGAACCTGACCGAAACCTTCCAGTGGGACAACGACAGAAGAGCCTGACAGAGAAAACACCAACGGGGACTTTCAGCAGGGAAGCGCTGATGGCCTACTGGGAGAGGGAGACCAAGAAACTTTTAGAAAAAGAAAGATTGGGTGCATGTGACAAGGTAAGACGGTGAGGCATTCACTGCTTCCTAGAAATACCTGGGGTCGTTCTCCCCTGGCATAAACTCGCTGACTGTTTTTATTTTCTTTCAGTCTCTTGTAGCTTTTTAAAGAACACTATTAGCCATACTTTAGTGCCTGCTAAAGCATTGCGTATTAGCTCAGAAAGTTTTTACTCTCTCTAGAGGTACCTTAAATGCTCAGTTGAGAATAGAAGAAAGTCCTGTAAAAACTATCATTACCGATTAAAATAAGACAAAACTTAAAAGGCACGTTAGAAATTACTGGGGGTAGTGACACGGACTTTTGGATGGCATCAGATTTTGTTTAAAAGCTTAAAAAAGTGCCTTTTCCTTTCCTTTCCTTCAAAAAAAAATAAATATCAGTATTGATTGCTGAGAAGCATGTTAGGAAGATAATTCTGAATATGCATTATGTCAGAAGTCAGGCTCTGTGCTCCCTGCAAAGTAGCTGCACCACAGTCAGCAGCTTATGTTGCTTTGCTCCTGCTGAGGATCCCTGGCACAGCCCAGGAGTCTTCTGTCAACTGTGGTCAGAGAGTAACTGTAAGTTATTTTAAAAGCGGCCCAGGGTAGAGTCATCAGCCAAACCATTTATCTGTATTCCCCAGAAATTGACCGATAGTGCTTGTTAGGCAATTCACCCCCCAAATAAAAATATTAATAATAAAAACTGGTCCATGAACTGGAAATGAATGATATAGCTGGGCAGGAGCGAAGGGCTCAGTCCCAGCAGGCGATGAGCACTCTCAGCCTAAGATAATGTCCTTGCTGGTGTCCCCCAGGCCCTTGCTAAAACAGTTTGTGAGACTGAGCTCTATCAAAAAGCAACTTCTGTTTTCATGTTGGCTCCGTGTAACTTCAAAGCAAAGTGGGAACTTGGGGATGTGAGCAGCTTTTTTTTTTTTTAAGTACTGCTTCATACCAGGCTCTGACTCTATTTATAAGGACATGTTTTCCCGTGCTTGAGTAGAAAATAATATAACAAAGATGAAGACAGCAAAACTGGACTCAGAACTTCTAACAGCTTTGATTCAGGACCTTGGTCCATTTGCAAGGAAATAATTGTACATTACATAAAATAAAATAAAATAGAGAAAATTTACCTGGATTAAATAAGCTTGCAATAATAATACTATCCAGGATTTCTTTACACTTAAGTGTTTTCCCCTGCTTGTGAATGGTGCTGTAATGGTGCTGTAATGTCTTTGCAGGCAAGTGCACAGACCACTAGCTGTCATCAAACCATTAGTATCAGCTTGCAGACGTTGATTTCGCTCCCTGTTTGTCAAGTCCTAGGGAGGCAATGGCAAGATTAATGTTTATTTCCAGCTGAGACTGGAACTCGAGACCTGGAGAGTTCCAAAAAACCTTCTGAACAAGACTAGTTCAGTGCCTTATATAATGGCAGGGTGGATTTTTTAAATTTTCCATGTCTATACAGCATTATCAATAGATACTGGCTAACCTCCAAAGTGCTAGTGAAAACCTCTATATTTTTTGATCTGACAAGAAACTTCCTAAATACATCTCTAACTATGAAAATGCTGACATGCTGATGTAAAGGACACAAAGGATCTCTCTGCTGAAGTCATTAAGAAAGCTTCTTCTGAGTTTCTTAAACACTTTTTTCTTCTTGTCCTCAATTGTCTGAAAGTTAGACACCTTATCTAAGATAGTTATTTGTGCTCCTTCTATAGTTAGTGGTGAGAGGTCAGCCCTTCCAGAAGGCAAACATCCTGCAGATAGCCTTTTAAGGTGGATGACTTGCCCTCCAGAGATATTTACCTCTCTGTATTCACTGTCTTAGTACTAACTTTTCACAGAGTTACTACTTGGACACAAGATGAAGCCCTGCAGGTTGCCTGCAGCAGTCCTGCACTGAAATGCTGCCACAGGAACAGAGCCTGTCTCTATGGATCTGCAAAGAGAAGAGTGCTCGATTTCAAAACTATCATGCAGATGGTTATGACACCAGATGATGTCTGTGACAGGAAACTAGATTTCCCTGTTGATCCCAGAAATGCCACTAAAAAAACCCAATAAACCCACATGGGCTTTTTTTTTTGTTAACCTAGTGTCATCAAGCATATTAGCAGTCCATTTAGAGGCACCAACTTCTGCTCATCTGCAGCTGTGTTGGAGGCTATCGTATGTATTCCTGGGTAGATAAAAGCATAACTCTGAAGATGGGTTCCCTGATACCTGGCGTTTTTCAGTTTTTAAAAGTCTACAGATATATATATAAAAGCTACAGGTATAAATCTTAGTCCCCTGACAAACTTGGATTAACACAGTCTTGTTTCTGTATGTAGTACAGCATCTCTCAGTGTGAGGGCCTTCCTGTGCACGATCCACAGGAGAAGCAATGGGGCTGGACCCTGCAAGTCCTCCAGGTTCTGAATGCTCAGGAATGACAGGCTGGAACACCTCGATGTCCTGTTTCATTAGAGCCACACTTCTGCAAACATTAAAATTAACATCTGTTTTGTGTGTGTCCCAGCACAGAAATCTGCTTAAGATTGTGAAAGAGCACCATGCAATCTCTTATTATTTCAACCTTTCCCTGCATTTTTAGAGACAGATAATTAAGCAAACCAAAAACCGCACAGGTTTTCTAAAAATAGGCTGTCATGTTAGTAACAGTTTTGTTTTGCAGAAGCACAAAACAGACTTGCTTTGTAAAATACCTTGAGTATTTTACAAAGACTAAAATACGAACGTTGCTGAAATAGTGCATACACAACAGTTATATTTAGTCTAAAATTTTATACACATTTACAAATGTATATAAAAAGGCATATGCTATGGCTTGTTCAGTAGTCAAAAGAGGACATGAGAGAATCTTCGAGCAAGAGTTTTAAGGCTGGTCACAGCATGTGGGTTCAGTCATGGCCCATACAACACAGATGTTCTTCTGGGGTCCTCCATAAAGAGGGTGAGACTTCCCTGGGGTGAAGAACTCGTGCTGTTCCTGCACAGAGAATTGTCCTCTGCCGCCATAACTGCTGAGGGCACCAAGCAGACATTTCAGAAGTAAATCCAAATTTGCCATTTTGGTGCCCACCAAACACACCAAAATAACCTTGGGGGTTTGAAAAACAGTCTGTTTACTCTGCAGGCAATGAGTTATAACGAGTTACAGGTCCTGGTGACAGCTGTCAGTGAGCACAGTCTTAGCTCTCGGCAGACAGTGGGGGATTATTGACACGTGGTTACTTGTTGCCTGTGGGAATGCATCTGAATCTTTTCTTCACAAATAGCTTCTAAGGGTATATAGCCCATACAGGGCATCCAGAGGCTTTTTGACAAGGCTCCTGTAATTCTCTGTTATTTTGCATGTCGATATGCGTGTTTATATGCGCAAACGCTATTTGTACTCTAAATCATGGCAGTCCTTAGCCTTTTCAGATGTACTGACAGATGCAGGGGACTGAGCATTGACACAGATGTCTAGTCCCTCTGAAATCAAGAAACTTGTTGCTCATAGATCGTGTCCATTCTGAAGTTGCAGTCTTATGTTTCTACTGGCAAGAATCCAAATAACATCCCCTTGTGGACATGCCAACACATAGAAAGCATGAAGTATGTCCATGTTGCAATATCTTGTATCAAATTTTCTTTTGGCAGAAATCATTGACGTCAGTAAAACTGTTCCCATTTATGCTAAGCATTTGTCTTTGAAAGAATATGAAAGAAATGCTGTTAAATATGTGTTAGGTGCTGAAACATTTTCTGTCCGCCTAACTGTCTGTGTTTCTAAGAATCCGTTTTTGGCTTTCAATATTAACTTATATAGTTTCAATATTGGTTTTGTGCAAAAAGGCAGTAGATATGTTACTGCTATCATATTTAACACCCACACCTACATCCCTGTTCAGGACTCTGAGCAAGAAGACGACAATTCAGAAGATATTCAAGAAGAATATTTCACAGAAAGCAATAGTGAAGTGTCTGAGGAGGCGTGTACTGAAGAGGAGGATGATGAAGAAGAAGATGAGGAGGAAGATGAAGATGACAGTGATGAGGAGGATGAGGAAAAGCAAAATGCTGCAGCTGGTGAAAGACCTGGAGATGGCAGGAGTTCTGATCACAGCAGACGCAAGAAGTGTAATGGAGCAAAGGACAATGAAAACTTACTCAATGGCCATGACGGAAAAGACACAGAGAATATGAGCTTAAAAGGCAGTGCCATCCACCCTTGTGGAAATCCAACAGTTATTGAGGATGCTTTGGAAAAAGTTAGGAGCAATGACCCTGACACCACAGAGGTCAATCTGAACAACATTGAAAACATCACTTCACAGATGCTCATACAATTTGCTCAAGCCCTGAGGGACAACACAGAGGTTAAGTCATTCAGCTTGGCTAACACACATGCTGA
Organism: Thinocorus orbignyianus; assembly: GCA_013400375.1. NCBI lineage: Eukaryota > Metazoa > Chordata > Aves > Ciconiiformes > Thinocoridae > Thinocorus > Thinocorus orbignyianus. The sequence continues at coordinate 134,235 of VXBW01008306.1, read as the reverse complement.
TGACAACGTTGCAATAGCTATTGCTGGCATGCTAAAGGTAAATCAGCACATAACTAGTTTGAATATAGAGTCAAATTTTATCACAGGCAAAGGAGTGCTGGCCATCATGAGAGCTTTGCAGAATAACAAGGTTCTAACAGAACTGCGGTTCCACAATCAACGGCACATCATGGGCAGCCAGGTGGAAATGGACATAGTTAAACTATTGAAAGAGAACACCACCCTGGTCAAGCTTGGATACCACTTTGACCTTGCTGGCCCAAGGATGAGCATGACAAGTATCCTGACAAGAAATATGGATAAACAAAGGCAAAAGCGTATGCAGGAGCAGCGGCAGCAAGAGTCTGGTTGTGACGGAGCTGTCAATCCAAAGGCCAGAGGCTTGCAGAAGGGAACGCCTCGGTCCTCACCTTATGTGTCACCTAAGAGTTCACCTTGGTCCTCTCCAAAGCTCCCTAAGAAAGCGCCGGCAGNTCCTCCTCCACCAGTTATTCCAGAGAAGAAGGCACCAACCAGAAACATAGCTGAAGTCATCAAACAGCAAGAAAACTCAAGAAAAGCGTTACAGAATGGACAGAAAAAGAAAAAGGGCAAAAAAGGCAAAAAACATGAGAACAGCATATTGAAAGAAATAAAAGATTCTCTAAGATCAGTCTCGGACAGAAAATCAGAGGAAGGTTCACGACCCTCCACCCGTCCCTCCACCCCACAAAGGTCTCTCCATGACAACCTTATGGAAGCAATTCGGGCAAGCAGCATAAAGCAATTAAGGCGGGTAAGTAAGATCCTATTGCAGTAACTGATTGTGGCTCATCTATACTACAAGCTCAATTAATTTTAGTACATATGTATTTAATAAAAAAAAATCCTAGAAATGTGAGCATAAGAAAACATTCTGGGGGAGGCTTTCCTGTGAATAGGCTTTTCTCAGCACCCTGATTTCTATTTGACTGTGATTTTGGACAGAAACTGGGGTACTTTCCCAGGTTCAGCCTTGTTACAGGAGGTACTGCTTAGCAGAGGGGTGTTGGGAGTGTTTCTGCAGCTCTGATAGGAATGTTGCCATCCAAACTTTACAGCAAATGTAATGAACATCCTCCCCACCCCTCCCTTCATAGGTGGAGGTGCCAGAAGCCCTTCGGTGAAAGGCTGGACAACAGAAGAAGTAGAGCACTGCAGTGGTCAAGGAGAGTCTACTCATCCATTCACTGGTGGTAACATAGACTGTGTAGCAAGCTGCATTCAAAGTACACCCTTAGATTCAAACCATTTCTCTTTTATTTCAAAGAAATAAACCTGCTGAATATGTAACAATGCTTTAAGGATACATTTGCCTTGTAATCTGTAAATATGGAAATAATTTTCTTTTTTTATTTAATGACATTTCTATTGAGAAATTGCTGCTTACTTAGATATTCTTTTCAATATCTGTTTGCACATCACTGGACAAGTTCTTCACACTGAGGTGTAATAGTTTACCAACCTGTTATTTCTTCTCTTTTTTTTTTCTTTTATTCTTTTTTCATGAATTTACAATAAATGTGGTTTGAAGCTTTCAAGCAGATGCATAGTCCTGGGTTTCTGTGAGTGAAAACCTTGCATCAGTTCATGAGCATTAGGGAAGTCTCCTGGGAAAGAATTTGAAATCTTTCTCAGCTGCACCCATCAAGCTTGCTTGGAGGATAGTATCTGATCCCACATGTTAGTGAAGTTTAATACAGGCATGAGAAATAATGGTTCATTAGGCTATATACAACTAAAATTAATCTGTGGGCTGTATCAGGTCACTGGTGGTATGTACCAGGTCCTAAACCTTAACAAGTCCTTAAACAAGTGGGGAAGTGGGTAATGAATAGAGCTGCAGTTCATGTTGACTTAAAGGCTAAAAAATAATGTGGATATTTTGAGGATGCAACAGAATTAAAAGGCTATTAAAAGTTATCGAACTAAATCAAATTAAAAGGCAATTAAGTGCACCAGCTCTTCCTAGACAGACCTAACCCCAGTGCAGACATTCAGTCGGACAAAGAAACTTGAAGAGCAGTCTAGCATTCAGGTGGAAAAAGACTTTCATACGATATCAGCTGAACAACAAATGGGGTGTGAACAGTCAATATGATATGGTGGAAGCAAAGCCAATATCATTTGGAGATGCACGGCTGGAGGTATCACATCACAGGCAATGGCATGAACAGCCCTTCTTCATGTAGTACCAGATATCTCTCTCTCTCTCTCTCAAATCAGTTATCGTTCTGAATGTTTCAGCTAGTGTGAAGGTAGAAATAGCATGAAGAAAGCTGAGCAGTGGCCAAAATTTTGAAAGGCAAGAGGAGATCTCCTATGAAGACAGGCTGAGAAATTTGGGGTTGTTCAGCCTGGGGAAGAAAAGGCTCCAGGAAGACCTTATAGCAGTTTTCCAGTATCTGAAGGAGGCCTACAAGAAAGATGGAAAGGGATAGGACAAAGAGTAATAGCTTCAAACTGGAAGAGGGTAGATTTAGATTATATATTGGGAAGAAATTATTTACTATGAGGATGGTGAAACACTGGAACAGGATGTCCAGACAAGCTGTGGATGCCCCATCCCTGGAAGGGTTCAAGGCCAGGCTGGATAAGGCTTTGAGCAACCGGCTCTAATAGGTGTCCCTGCCCATGGGATACCTTCCAATCCAAACAATTCTATGATTCTATTATGTATGTTTAGAAACACCACTAAATATTAATCAGTTTTCTTGTTTCAACACTAAATAACAAAATTAGTATTTCTATTGCATAAAACAACACTACGTAGAAGTAATTAGTTAAGGTCACCCAACTTTGCAGTTGCACTGGAAAAATATGAGTCAGCCTGTATCTAGAAATAGTGGAGAAACAGATTTCCCCAGAAAGAGGAACAAATTACTGGAGGGAAATAAAGCATAATGGAGAGGGAATCTGTTGTTGTCAAGAGTGTTAAGGCAAGAAAACAGTGAAGGTACCTTTTTGCTTTTATATTTATTGACTAGAACATATCAAAAGCAATTCACAAATAACTGAAACACTTTCCAACATTTTTCCTCTTGCCTCAGGATCACAGCAATTCATGAGCATTTCTAGACCCAGTATCACAAGAAATATGGTACCTACAATTAGTCTTTAGCTGCCTTTGTTACTGCATAGGCTCCCATGGCATAAAAATCAACCTATGATTCCGCCACCAAAAGGAAGCTGGAGCTTGGGATCTTCTGAGGATGGAAGCAATGCTGGAATGCAGACAACAGTCAGGAGGAGACCTGTGACCCCAGACCCTGTTCCCAGCAGCTCTGTGAAGGGTGAGAAACAGCAAAATATTTAATCAAATGCCTGAAGTGTCTAGGCAGTTGCAAAGGAGAACAAAAGATAGGAAAGGAATCCAGGAAAAGGCCAATGGCAAGGATTTGGAGGAAAATAAGAAAAAGTTTTAAAAAACCAAACCTTTAAAGAAAGAGGGAAAGAGAAGTTAGGAAACTCTCCATATGGGAGGTGAAAATGGATATAGAAAAAGATTATACAGAAGAAAATGAATACTAAAAAGTGGCAAAGGGAGAGAAGCGAAGAGAAGAGAGCGAAGCGAAGCGAAGCGAAGCGAAGAGAAGAGAAGAATGCATAAGAAGAAGAAAACCTAGCAGAAGGAGAAAAGGAAGGTAAGACTCATGTTTCAGGTCACTAAGAGCTGCTGGAGTTACTCTTTTGCAGAAGGGGAGGGCAAGGGGCACAGCCCTTGCGAAGGCTCAGCTGGAGGTGCTGACTGCGGTTGCTGACATGTGGCTGGTTGGTCCCCTTAGGGTCCCCTCCCTGGTGCGAGGTGATGATGGAGATTAGTATTTCAGCTAAAAATGTAAAGTCATGGAAGTGGCAGCCACGTGTGGTTATTTAAGCTCCAGTGGCACACTCCCTCACGAAGTGTCAGTCCTGTGCCTTAGTCAAAGTCTAATATGGGTGATTACCTTCTGCCTGCATAAATTTCGCAACAGTTTCACTTGGAGGCATTTCAAGGCCTCTCTCCTACTTACAGAGTCATGAGGCAGAGCCCCCGAAAACACTTTGTTAAGGTGCTGATGCTCCACTGAAGGGAAAGGCTGCCCCTTTCCCTCCTCATCTGGATGTCAGCCCCGCTGCCAACAGCACCCAGCTCCCTCACGGATGCTTCCAAGGAGCAAACTATTTTCATTTCAAATAGGCAAACAAGTACCATATGACCAGTGCATGAAACCTCTCCAGAAGGTACTGTGCCACCTTCCCGGACTGGAAGATGGTTTAGCAGGAGATGGGAGGTGCCAAACCATGTTCCCGCCCAGGGAACAAACACCTCACAACTGAGCATTTCCTCTGGGGCTGGGTTCTGCTTATAAGCTCAGTTCACTTCCCATACCCTTCCCTTGAGTCATAGGGAGGCAAATCACCTCCTTTGAAGGCCTGACTGTCTTTTGCATGATCTATAAAGAAGGTAGCCCCTGGGCCAGCTCCTGCACATCCAGTGCTACGCTCCCATCAGAGCTGGATGCGGTGTCTGAACAAGGGAGCCCCAGGATACAGGTGTTCTCCTTGTTTGGATTCATAGGACTCTCTGCAGTGGGTGGCCTTCCACTTTCCTTCAAAGACCAGTCACACAAGAAACCAATGCACCAAAACCTGTCAAAATTAATTGGTCAGCAATAAAAGAGCTGCAAAGGACAACCAAATGCTTGCTGTCCCTGAAGAGGCAGAAGGACAGAAGAGGACAATGGGTTATAGGAACAACCTCTATGTCCTTAAAATAGAATTTGTCTACTGATGATAATTTATCTACCAACCCACTGAAAAGCAGAAATATTGCAGCTTCCCAAGGAAGAAAAAAAAGCAAAACCTGCCTCTTTTTTTTACACTGAGCCAAATCTCTCCCACGAGTGTTCCCCCAGATTCAAGCCTAGGGGCAGGAGGGGAGGGGTGGGTGATACATGAACCACACAAGCTTCACACTGTGGTTGAGACTGACACCGGGTCCTCCCATGTGCTGCTGTGATGCTGCTCCAGTGATGATCCCAGGTGCACCGGGAAATGGCTCTTGCCTTGCATGGTGCTTGGAGGCTGTGTCACCCTGCAAGGTCCAGTGCTCCAGAGAGTCCATCAGGAAGGCACTTATTCCACTGCAGCTTTATGCTTCAGCCCTTCCCCATAACATATAGCCATGTGAGTGTCTCTGCTGTGTGACAAGGTGTGGAAGAGCTGACCTACCAAAGCACCAGAAATAGCAGAACTTGATTGTTACCTGTAGTCCCAGTCTTTGGCCCTTTAGTTTGTAGTTCACCACCTGAATAAGTGTCTGAGCTTATAGAAAGAAAAGAAGCTTGTAAAAGTCCAAGAGAGATTATTTCCCCATCTTCTGAAAGTTTCCTGCCTTCCTGCCAAGTGCCCCATTTGAAGTTCCGGACAGTGATCCATGTTGCTCTGCAGCTGGGGAATTTGTCTGGAGGTGGAGGTGCTAGTCCAGCAGCATACTCTGTCCATCTCCTCCAGCTCCACAGAGATGCTTCCTTCCCACCAAGCAGGGAAAGTCACCAATGAGGCTCCTTCCAGACAAAGCCACATCATTTCTGGGGGCTGAGTCTGTGCTGCATGCAGTGGGGAAACCAGAAGAGCTGGTGCAGCACAGTCCCACCATGACATGTTGGGAGGATGGATGTCCTAGGACCTGGGAGTCTGGGAAGTGGAAGGGAGCAGGAGGTTATGGGCAAGGCCTCCCCTTTGCCTGCACACTAGCAACACGCTCCCAGCACAGAAGGGAAGCTGTGAGCTGCCACTCATATGATTTCCTCAGAAGTTCATCAGATGTATGAAAGTAACGATTAAGGCAGAGCAGCTCCTCAGCCAAAACAGAGAGGACTTGCCTGTTGTTTTTTTGGAAAATGACACATAACTCCCATGAAGCAACCATAAACAAGGTATGTACAATGTCTGGATTTAAGGGGAGAGGCAGCTCCAAGACCTGTGCCAGGATGCAAGCCCAAGTAGAACTGCATCTGGAAGAGTGTGCACAATCCTGGTAACTAACAGCCAGGAAAAATTATTTGAATTGGAAGAGGTGCAGCAAATGGCTAAGGATAATTGGGGAACTGGAGAGGCTGTCCTATGGGAGAGATAGGAACAGGTGGTGGGATCAGTCTAGCCAAACAAAGGCTCAAAAGGATTTCAGCTCACGTCTATAAATACTGCAAAGGGGAAAGAAGTACAGGACATTGTTAGCAGTAGGGAAAAAAAAAAAAAGAAAAAGAAAAAAAAAGACAGAAACTGCATGATTGCGTTTGGATCAGAAATTAGAAGAAAGTTCCTAAAATGTTAGAACAAGAACGTTCTCAGAACAGCGTTCCCATTAAACGTGGTTGGGCAAACTCACAAACTTACTGTTAGAAGAATGCAAGAAGCTTATGAAAAGGATAGTATGGTGTGGTGTTTTCAGCAGCAGAAGCCTGAAACTGGTAACACAGAAGCTCCTGACATTGTTGTATTAACTCCACAGGACCCATGAGCAGGAATAGTACTGAAAGTTGTAAAAGTCTCTTACAACTTATTTCAAATTCATGCAAGTCAGGCATACCTTTAGTAAAAGACTGTCACATAGAAGTCTTATACTAGATGCTGGTCTATTGGTATCTATGCTTGATACCATCAGGAACCAATAACTTACAAGAAGGAGCAGAGTTTAGTTCACATATTGATAAATCCAGCACCATACATACACTGTCTTGGTCTGACAGATCCTCATTTCCAAAACCTTAAGACAGAATTAATTTTTTAGATTAAATTCTCCAAAGTTACAACACAAGTTTATTTTGAATTTCCAGTTCAATGACTTCACTTTGCATTTTAAGTTCTTGAATAGGATAGTAATAATTGTGTCTTACACATGAAGAGACAACTTGCAACCAAGAGATAAAGCCTTGCTCAGAAATTAAATTGTGTGCCTGGGTCACTGAGAAGATGCTCTTTAGAATCACCTGGTGATTTGGAGTGGCTGCTTTTATATAAGTAACATGATATACTTTTCAGACATGCAGAATGCCAGACTGGTGGTAGCCTTTCAAGCTAGACACTTTTAAATGAAGTTTCTGAACTAGACTGTGATATTTGAAGTATTTTGGTAATTTTATTTTTTCTGACAGTTCTCTTGTTCTAAAAAGTACGGAGGACTCATGTTTAAGAGCTGCTACCCAGAAAAGACCTTCAACATAAGGGGAGACATCTCAACATCCCACCTCTTGGCTGATACTTGGGCTTCCCAGTTCTCAGCCTCACCTTGAACTGCCAAGACCTGGAGCCACAAAGGAGGAGGAGGATAGAAAAGGGCTGCCATCACAGCTCAGGTAGGCAATGCAAATGTATGAATTGGGCTACTGGTAAGGGTTAGCTGTGGCAGAGAACCTCCCAGCATAGACCACCAGCTTCCCCAAGGTCCGTGCTGATCCCTTGCTTGCCATGGCTGTCCTGCAAGGAGACCATGGGTTGAAGGTCCATCACAGCTTTTGGTCTGCAGGGTGGATGCAGCCTTGTGCTGAAATTTGGAGGCAAAATTGCAAACTGCAGGTAGCATGCAGCAGTTGAGGGGCTTATTTTCTTTTTGTGAAGGTGGTAGAAAAATTGAGCAACCATCACCATCTGGCTGTGGGGTAGCTGGTGTGTAGTCAAACCCAGATGTAACAGTTCTGCGTGAAAAGAATGGATCAGTCCAAAAAAAAAATATAAAAAATGTAGATATGGAAATAATCTGCCCTTGTTGAAAGCGGGACAACAGCCTGCCTGCCAGGTGTATTTATCTGTAACATTCGACATTTTTCAAATGAATTTTAAAAAGCCATTCTAGTGGCAAAAATGAATTCTTTCCTACAGAACTGTAACACAGGGAATGAGGCTTCTCTTGAAAAGGTTATCACAGTAAAAATACTTGGTGGGTTTCTGGTAAGAGCCAGAACATGTATCCCAGAGCCAAGACTGAGGGTTATGTCCTGGGCTATGCTTCTGCTATTTATCTGCTCTCGGGTATATTGCTTGTGGCTCTAAATTGCCTTGAAGATATCAGTACTGATTTGCCTCACAGCACTGCAAGGCTGCATTTATACAGACTCAAATGTGCTCTAAGATCTGCAGGTCTGATGCTTTTTTAAAATGTATTTATTTTTATTTAAGCTAACAGCAATATTTTAGCTGGCTGAATATCTTAGTGAATATGGCAAGTGCCATTGTATTTCTAAGTTGTAAGAGAAGCACAGCTCATGATTCAATATAGAAAATTTTGTAAATTCAGATGAAGCAAGCCACAAGGATAGGAAGTGCAATGCTGACTTGGCCATGCAAGAACACTGTCAAATGGAAGACATGCCATTTCTGTCTTTTAGTGACCTAAGAAATAAGCATATAAGGAGCTGAAAAGACAGTCAGACATGCTTATGCATCCTGAGGAGGATAACTTGGGGCTGTTTCCCAGGAGAGGCCTAGGAGACAATTTCACAAGACTAACCAAGTATAACCTCTATTCATCAGACATTTTTTCTTGCCTAGAAGATACCTGAAGTTTCAGTCCCATAGGTAAGACATTTGTCCCCTGGGCACCCTGTTCTGCCTTTCTTCCAAGAGCACTAAGTCAGTTTACCCATAAGGGGATAAATATTTCTTGGGGTTTTCTTCATAGGGCTTTTCCTGAGAAACATTTGTAGCTATAGCTTCATTTTTTTATTAACATACTCATGAATGTTCTTGAGGGCTGTCAATTAGTTATAGTTACAGCAGTGAGTTTCACAGGCACCCGAAGGAAATGTTTATGTGTACACAGAGTGGGGTCACTCCTTTCATCAGGTCTCAGCTTACTGCTCTTTAAGTCAACGAGACATGCACGTGTTGCTGTGTTTCACAAACAAGTTGGAAGGCAACAGTGCTCATGTTTCATGTTTTCTTGAACACTTCCGACAAGCTCCAGTTCTTCATTTCTCTCTTCACCAGGTCTGCTCCAGCAGGTGAGTCTCAGTTGTGTAGGGTGGGCAGGTACAGGCAAACCCTGCCCATATTGTGAGCCAGGAGGTGTAAGACTGCACAGGTAGCAACTCAGACAGGGCAAATATTTCTGCCTTTCATCCTAGTTTAGCATGCAGGTTTGGGTGCCTCACTGGCCCCTGTTACGTGACTTTTACATCCCATGCCAGTCTTATCTTGATAGAAACAGAATTGTCTAGGTTGGAAGGGACCTTTCGTGTCATCAAGTCCACCATCAACCTAACACTGACAAAACTATCACTGAACCATGCCACCAGCCAGTCATGAGCTAAACTTTTCAGTCTCTGCTACAGAGATACCAAAACCAGTCTAAGTGAGATCAAATCACTCTAAACATCCTAATAGTTGGATTTTAGGTGCAATATCAGTTGAAGCAGCTCCAGGACAATTTTGCAGCTCTAGGTGAACACTGCTGTGGTCCCTGTTTCCCTCTTCATGCCTGTCTGTCTGTGCATTGCTACCTTCTCTCTTGCACCAAACCAGCAACCAGTCAGTTTGGAGGGGTAAGCCAGCCTCAAGAAAGCCCCAAACTCCAAAAAAACCCCAAACACAAACCAACAAATGAGCCAACCAAAAAGGTAGCCTCTTCTAGTTTGGTTCTTCAGACCTCTCACTACAGGTTCAGTGTTGTGTTGCTGATGGCAGGGTAGGTGGTAGGAACCTCCGGCCAGGAACAGAGGGAGGGCAGCTCAGGCAGCATGGATTTAGCTTGGCTTAAACTGTTCTGGATCCATACCCTAAGCTCTTTATGACAACAGAACCATGGATGGTGATAGCCCAGCACAGCTGAGCAGCCCACATCACCCTACTGTGCCTCTGGCTCCTGCTCTCAAATTCCCACTGAGATGAATCCCACAGGTCACATGGAGAACTGAGCTCACAGCTGGGTGTCAGACAATCCTGAGCTCTAATCCTGCTCTGCCAGCTCCGTGCTAGGAGACACGGTGTGCCTCAAGGACACTGAGCAAGTTGCGTCAGCTTGCTATCTCTGCAGAGCATAAAAATTGCTTATAGAAAACGCTTCCAGAGTGATCTTTGCTACAAGACAAGATAAAGTAGAATTGAACCAGTCCTTAAAAATACATAGTAGATGGAGCTCTTAGTCTCCCTGAACAACCGTGCGTTGGAAAGTCTTTCTCAGTACTTCACCATCTTCTCAGGTGGAAAGCAAACCCGTTAGTTTTTGTATTATCTACACTGGAGAGGGAGGACCATTCACAATGGATAGCTGTTTGGCTCCCTAAGAGTGGCAATGAGTGGCCTCGTCTGTGAGTGACTGTATAGCGTGTTAATGCTACAAAGTGCTGTATCCCATTTTACTGCCTAATTAAATGCAGGATGACCAGACCCGTTCGATGCTAAGGGTGCTGGGTCCTCTGATAGCCATCCATTCAAGAACTGACAAAACCCATAGCTCATTGCACAGTTTGCCAGCAGTGATCCCTCCGAAAGGATGACTTTTTCTCAAGCAGTCAGCTCTTCCCCTTGCTGTGTGCTGCTCTGCACCTCCTCAGCTACAGTCCCCACCAGGAGAGACGTGGTGGCAAGTAACTGGGAATATGGGGTCATTATGCCGTCTGGGGATCTGCAAGACCCAAGATTGCTCTCCCATCTCTTGCTTTGCCTGACAGTTTTCCGATACTATCTCATCGTTGTGTTGACACTAGTAGTGCCACCAGGGATAAAGAGCTAACGGGGTGATGGGTGCAGAGGTGGCTCTTTCATCAGGGATAGGCAAATTTCTCACTTCCAGAACAGAATTTCTGATTAGAATGGCAGAACCAAGCTGAGTCTCTGGGTCTCGGGTGCTGCTGCTGTGGTGGGACTCACACACCCAAGACCACTCTAAATGAAGACCTGAACTTCACTCTGTCATATTTCAACAAATGTTTAAACACCTGCTTTTCAAATCACCCTCTTTCTGAGCTGATAAATATTTACCACCACCCCTCTTTCCAAATGGAGTGGTGGTCTCAAGAGAGTTTCAATTTGTAGCTTTATTTATAGGATATTTCTTTATTTGAAACTAAAGGTTAATGCATATCTTGGGCAGATTCAGGGTGTCTGTCTCTCTAATTTGCTTTTCATGAGGAAGTCTGGAGAACTCATTTCTTCCTGGGACAAATGGTCAAATTGTTCAGTTCTTCAAACAGCCATGGGATGGAAAATCTCTGTGGGGCCATTTAATTCTCTTGCTGGGGCTGGGAGAGCTGCAACAGTCTCTGCACAAAGGATAAAGAAGGTTCAAGTATCTCCATCTTATTCCAGTATTTCCACCAGCAAGAGATGCTGCCTGCTGCCCCCTGAGGTCACAGGAGGTCTCCAGGGCCATTGCTGGCACTTAAAAGCAAGCCATGGGCTTGGGTGTGGTATTTCTGACACAGAACGTTGTACATTAAAAGCAGCACATTTGATTTAGTTGAAACTGACTGAGGATGATCTTAAGGCAGATCAGGAGTTGCATAATTTATTGCAGTCAGCTTTTAAGTGAAATTGGGGATTTCGTCTGGAAACACTGTTGAAGCTGTATCTCTACTTTGATCTCCAGCCTCTTACACCAGATATTCTATAATGCTTCAAAATGCAAACATTGAGATAACCAGTGGCAGAATTTCCTGCACGACACCTATATGGCTATTTGTGAGCAGGACTCCCACTGCAGTGCAGGAGGAAAGGCTTCATAAAAATATATGAGGAATATATCAGTATGCTATACCCTTCCATTTGCTTTTCCACCAAACGTTGTGAGGGATCACCTTGCTGTGAGACAGAGGTGTGCACCATGCTGCCAGTGATCAGGCTTCTCACTTGCTTGGCTTCGAGTTGGCTTCTAAGCTGTACAGCACCAAGAAAGGTTTAACTGTGGTCAATTTTCTTTTTTTTTTCTATTTATTTATTTATTTATTTACCTCATGTCTCTTCCCATTCTGCCAGTTCCCGCTTTCAAAATTATGAAGAAAGCATGTCCCATCACTTCTATTTTCTCCTACTTCCCCTGCCCTTCATTTCAATGTTTTGCATAGAAAAGGTTTGCTTTTTTCCATGCTTTGGGACATTTGTCTGTTTAATAGCTCTCTCGGAGACATACTCAGTGTGAACCAAGTGTTACCAGCTTGGGCTCAGGGTGTTCTCATCAATGTCAATCCTTAACTCAAACGTCTCTGTGCTGGGCTCCACATTGTCATGTCAAAAGATACCCTGCAGCCTTTTCTTTCCTCTTTAATCCTCATCTAGCATTGCTCATGTCATGGGAGGCGTAAGTATATGAGGTAAGGAAAAGCCAAGCCTAAGCCATGTCTGAATCAAAGCTCCATCAAGCTGCTTTTCCCTTCCCACTGGCTCTTAACCAGAACAAAGAATAAGGCATCTTTTCATCTTATGTCTTACTACCAATGAAGAATGTACTTCCTAGCAGACATCACGCAGGCTTTTAAATCCCTGGTTATGTTTCAGGTAGAGGGTCCTGTCCTGATTGTTGGAAATGTGATAAATACAAATGAGAGGTTTCTCTGGTGGGTAAAGAAATATAAAACTGAAACTTTCTCTATGAATCTAAATAAATGTTCTTCAGCATTGATTTCTCTAAAGCAAAAAATTCACACGGCATTTTTAATATGGATTTGCTCCTTTTCTGTATCCTAAAAATCTCATTTGCAACTTTTATTGTAAAGTAGCCACATAATCACCCACACCACATATAAAATACGCTTTTTCAACTCAGAGGAGAAAGTAAGATTGTTTTGGTATTAAAAATTATCTATCAGAAGAATTTGATAAATATAATGCAGTATGAAAATTCAGCCTGATTTTAATTTTAAATGTCTTCTCCAGTACCATAGGGATATGTCCTTTATGCAGCTCCAGCCCCCAGACAGTCAAACAATTACCCCCATTACAAAGGCGAGAACGGCCAAAACTGTAATATGAACTTGTGGATGTCTTGATATATTTGTGTACAGACTGATGTCTTTCTGTGCAATGGGTCACTGTCTCAGATAGCCTGACAAATCCCTTCTCAGGCCTGTCATTCCAGTCTTTGTTTCTGCTCTGTGAACTTTGTCAAACCCTCACGTGCCCCAGAGAGAGAACTCTGGGGGCTCGGATCATACATGCTGTGCAGATTGCTTCATATTTTGAACATCAGCTACGCGTTTCTCTGAGAGACCATAAATTTAAGAGAAAACAGTGATGAAATGCAGAGACAACCTCATACCTTGTGTCTTCAACAGGTAGCTATGGTACATGAGAGCTGCTCGATGAATATTCGAGAAACTAACCTTACAGGGACTCACTCTCTACAAATTAATAGCTCTAATCTTCACCAAACCTGTAGTTGAATTGTCACAGCAATGAAACACGTTCTTCTATGAGATTGAGAGTATTGCTAGTTAAATCCCACCATACCACCGTTTACTCTTGCAGATCCCCCATCCTGTCTATTTCCAGAACATCCCAACACTTTGACTGATTGAATCCATACCATGACTTCTCTTCAGTTCGGAAGTTCTAAGCATGGCTCGGTGGAAAGATTTCAAGACTGGATAAAATGTAACGCTGCTGGAAATACGGAGCAATGGGTAGAGCATGTACCTTTGCCACAAACTTCTGCAAAAGCCTTGGGGAAATGAGTCTTCCCCAGTTGCAACTTGAGCAGTAACATTATATTGCCCTAACTCTTTACAGAACCTCTAGCAGTCCCATCTGGTTAGCATTAGGAGAATATTTAGAAGTCCTGAACAAAACAGTGGCACAGGTGTGCAGAGAAAAAACAATATTTAGACCAAATGAAAAACTTTGGGGTTGGTACATCTATGAGCTTCTGTTAAGTTGCCGTGGACAGAAACATGCCGGTTTCAGTCAAATCAGCAACGCAAAAGGCAAAGGTTTTGTTTCTTTTTTCCTCCATTAATGCTGCAAAATAGATGCTGCTAAATTAGAACCCAACTGTTTTCATAATAATAAAACTGGAGGTCAGATTTAAAGAGCTGCATTTGCCCTTGTGTTTCTTGGAAGACCTCTCTGTCTCTAAGTTGACAGTGCAGCTGTTCACTGAAAATGATGCAGAAAGATTAATAAATTCTTAGTTGGGAATCCCAAAATGTATGGCAAGTCCAAGAGCTCTAAGTAAGCATGGATCACAGTGTTCAGTTGAAAAAGCTGGCACATTTTTACTCTGTGGGTGTAACATTTATCCAGTGTAAGTAGTAAAAAAGAAATTAAATAGAGGAAAACAAATCAAACTGGTTTCAGCCACATCCAGTCATGGTTTCTCCTGTCCTGTGATCATCCAAGAGGCTGGGGGATACAGAGTGTGACTGTCATCCCGCAGCAGAAATATTATCATGCACTCCAAAGCTATTGGCTGCCTTTCCTCAAATAAAGTCAGAGCTTTAACGTGCACCCTGATGAAAACAGGATGGCCCTTTCAAACTGAGATGACAGTCAGACAAGGCGGTAAGATGAAACCAGCAGGATCCAACCATAAACTCCGAGCCACAAACAGAATGCCTTCTGTACTGAAAATCTTCAAAGACCCCTAAGATTTCTGAAAGTGTGGCAGCAGCACCTTGTCTCGCAGACCTGGAGGGATTCAGACAGGGCACCAGTTCCTGCGATTCTTTGTGACTTACACCCATGAAACAAATGTTCTTTGCATCTTTAGCGAGAGATGCGTGACTGTCTGCAGGCAGTGACATATTAAGCCTGACATATTAAATAGGCAGTGCTGTGTGGCCATACGATAGGGCCATACATAGCTGCTGCTGCCCTACAAGCACTGTTGGCCTCACCCCACAGGGGGCCCGGGTGGCTCGCCCTGGCCAGGACTCCCTGTTCAGGATCAGTTAAGCTTCTGACACCGTCAATCACAGCGCAGAGCTCCTCATAGGAGCTGCTGTGAGAGGGAGTGCGTGCTGCAAGCCTGCTGAGCACATCTCCCTTGCAAACCGTGGGATTAACAACTGCTCTATAGCTTTAAGTCCCCAAATTCACATTTTTCACATCTTTTATGAAAGCATTTTTAGTTTATTAAAACCAAATCCGAGGGCAACTGCATGCTGTGCCTAGGTTTCCAGTGTTCTGATCACACAGGAGATATTAAATTCAAAGTTACAGCTAGAGTTGTGCAAGGTAACAGGCAACTACTAGGCAACACTAGAGTATGACCCAAGATTTTCACACACAGATGATCAAACTGCTCAGATTAGCTCTGGTTTATGGACATGATTCAGGTAGGCTTCATTTTTCTTTTTGAGCTTAAAAATGTCTGCTCATTTCAAAAACCGTAAAGAAGCCTTACCTATTTTTTTGTTCTGAGAGTTGAGATAACAAATGTTACTAAATAAAATCGTATTTAAAACTAATTTAAGTGTCACATGTCTGTACTGCAGCACCATGGACTGTATGTATTTATATCATTACTTTTGATATGCTGTTGTCACCATTACACAGACGGGCACCTGAGGCACAGGGCAAGCCAGGGTGAGATATGGTTTCAGATAAGACACCTACATCTAAGTGTCTGAAGCACAGATGCCCACCTGCGCAATGGACGTCTACACTGGAGTTGGACAAATGTAGAAGCCTACTTTAGGTCACATCCCACCCTGATTTCTCGGTGACTCATAGTCTGCTTCTGACAATACAGCTAAATCTCTTGAACTCTAAAGCATGGGGCCTGTTGCACAGGAACATGACCCCCACAATGTTCACTGTAGGTTCCTGTACATGCTGCTAAGCTACCCCCATGCAGATGGTCCTCCCTGATGACCACCACTCTTTGAAGTCACCTCCAAAAGAGCACCAAGAGATAATCTGCTTGAGGTCAGACAAGATGCTTCTGCCACATGCAGCTTCATCTGAGGCGCTGTCCTTCTGCTAATAACCTGGATGAGTTTTAGGGCAAAGAAGGGACAAAATGAAAATGTTCAGAGAGTTTGACTTTTTGCTGTCTTCCAGAAGGCATTTGTTCTATCTATGCAGAGGGGTGACATCTTAGTGCTGAAAATGGCTCAGGGAAGAATGCAATGAGGCATATAACCTAGTTTTATTGGAAAGTCAGGAACCGTAATAATCTTGTGTTGTATCACACTTCTGGAGCATTTCAGGACTGACAGAAATGCGGTGAAAACACAAGGAACCACCACTGCACTGGATTTCAATCAGGGGGTTGCAGCTACAGCCTTTCAGGAAACAGAGATACATGATGTCTACAGGTAACAGTGTGACAGTGAGCCAGCAATGTCCCCTCGTGGCCAGGAGGGCAAGTGGTACACCAAAAAGACTGTGGCCAGCAGGTCAAGGGAGGTCACCCTCCTGCTCTGCTCTGCCCTGGTGAGGTCACATCTGGAGTACTGCATCCAGCTGTGGGCTGCGCAGTTCAAGTAAAGACAGGGGACTAGTGGAGAGAGTTCAGTGGAGAGCTACGAAGATGATCAAGGGAATGGGCACCTCTCTGAGATGCTGAGGCCGGAAGACCTGGGTCTGTCTAACCTGGAGAAGACTAAGAGGGAACCTCATCAATGTTTATAGGTATCTAAAGGGTGGGTGTCAAGAGGATGGGACCAGACTCTTCTCAGTAGCGTCCAGCAACATGACAAGAGGCAATGGGCACAGACTTGAAAACAGGAAATTCTGTTTGACCATGAGGAAAAACTTGGAGGGTGTCATGAGGAAAAACTTTACTCGGTGAGTGTCAGAGGCCTGGAACAGGCTGACCTGTTGAGAGGTGGTGGAGTCTCCTTCTCTGGAGATATTCAAAACCTGCCTGGATGTATTCCTGTCCAGCCTACTCTGGGTGAACCTGCTTTGGCGTGGGGGATGATCTCCAGAGGTCCCCTCCAACGCCTATCATTCTGTCTTGCTGTGACAGTTCATTTCTCCTTGGCAGAATACACAGTCTCACTAAATGCTCTGCACTGCAGTGCAGCTAAAGGTTAGTCAGCCAGCATCCACAGCATGAGCTACAAAGAAAGCCACTCTAAATTCATTCCAAACCCAGGTATCATCTCTGGATTGAGTGAGGAGCTTGACTGAGGAGGCAGATTCCTCCCATAAAATAGTGCAATGATGATGACCATACTGACTGCTGCCCAAGGATTGCATGATTTCCTGAGGCCCACAGCCTGGAGAGTGAGCACACATGATGAACCAGGCAATGTGCCCAGCAGCAAAGATAGATTCCAGTATTTTTCTGTTTTCTATGCCAGCAGTGATCTGCGTTGGGCTGACTCCTTGAAGAATGCTATCCTTTGATGAGCCACCCACTTCTCACATTGCTCTTAAGAGCAATCAGCACAAAGCATTCCCTATTGGTCCTTCAGTATCTTTGAGTATCCTTCAGCTAAGTGTGTAGATAAGACCATTTTTTCCCCAAAAAGGAATCCACATCAGCATGACTTCCGTTCACTTTGAAATGGCCCAACAGCTGCAGGCTGCTGAAGGCTACTTGTAGAGAATTATGTTAACTACATTTTTATGATGTGGTTTAGGGAGCTGTGCAGGAATAAGACATTGGTGGTGAAGACTAGAATGGCCGAGAGTTGTTAGGGCTGAGGCGGGATAATGTATCTGTGAGAAAGAGACACTTCAGTTAGCCAGGTGGGACATCAGTTTGGCAGGAGTCAGAAGAGCATCCCAGCTCCTGTAAGACTAGCATGGAGGATGTTATAGAACAAAAGGGATCCTTTAAACATTACAGAATGATTTCATACAGTTTTTCTTTTCTTCATCTTGCTTTACTGGACTCTGCTGGTCCTTTTGCAGACTTGTGATCAGATCAGTGTTTTTTTTAAGGTCTGTGAACACTCTTGGTATGTATGTATGTTTGTACGTATGTATCTCTCTCTCTCTCTCTCTCTCTCTCCATTTTGGTCACTACAAAATCCTGGAGGGGCTGTGGTTTTCTTCCCAGGCATCTTGCTGGCTGAGGTCTTAAATTTTGCTGGTAGCTTTCCTTTTTTCCTAGTCTGGTAAGATTTCTGTACTATCTGATAGCTTGCATTAGAGTTGGGGCAATACAGTTAGAGTAATTCATAAGGAATATTCAGTAGGTTTTTAAGATCTATTTTCTCCACATGTGATGAGTTGCCTGGCTGAGGAACAGATTAGCAACGTAATGTGCCATATTCAAATACTTTTCTAAGAACACAGAGTCTGCAGGGAGACCTCCCACCAAGAAAACCGGCGTGTTCCTCTCCAAACCACAGTATGCCATTCAGACAAAAGTTTTGAAAGGCATCTAAAAATACTTCTAAAGGTGTATTACTTCTGTTTGGCAAGCTGCAGACATGGTGAAGAAATGAAAAGGTTCATGTGCCATCTTGCTCAGAAATTATATTGACCCGCATATGAAAAGGGCAGCACAGAACCTTGATAGGAGCTGGACGGGATGCTGTGAACTGATTCATAGCATCCCCATTTCAAAAACAAGTCCAACAGCAATATCATGCCCTGTATATCCCATCATCTACTCTCGGTACCAACTTTGATACAAAGAGCTTGCTATTTGTTCTTGTACAAGATAACCCACTGCTAGTGTTGTCAAAAACATAAAATGCAGGGCTGAGCACTGTTTAACATGAACTGACCTTCCTCTTACCTGTACTGGGCACAGCAGGTAAGTTTTAGTAATATATTCTCTAAGGATTAAGTAACTAAAGCTATTCTTGATGAAAACTTAATGCTTGACATAGGGTCCTGAGAGAGAACACTACCAACAGGTTTCTGCTTTAGCCACTTGTCTTTCATGCCCACCCACATTACCCTCAGGAGACCAACCACAGAGAACGTGTTTTATGTTAACTGGGCTGAGATGGCTTTTTCCATTTCATTTTGAACTTAAAAATAAAACCAGATTCTTTGCTGACAGTTGGACAGGCATAACCCTCACAAAGGACTATGTGCTGAGAATCATTTCTTCCCTTGATGATTAAATAAGCAGTTTTGGCCCAAAAGACTATCCTAACCACAAAAAAAATTATAGTAGCATCTAATAAACAAACGAGCAAAGAGCAAAAGGATGCAGGTTCCTCAACAGTCTGTCAGTGCCTGCATCTTGTATCTTGAGCACCTGAGAAAGCCCCATCTACCAGCAAGGGGCCCCAAGTCCAGCTCAGCTGCTCGGGCAGTTGCCTGGTTTTTGGCATCAACATCCAGAAGAGCCGATTCCCGATTTTGCATGCCTGCCCATGTCACTTAGGCAAAGACTTTGAGTCTGATATATGATACAAGCATTATCATATTTCTTAAGCTTTAAACTCCGGATTGAATTGTGTCCCCCAGCTGGCACATACAGAAATATGATGTGGGTTTATGGCTGTTTTTTGAACTTGTTCTGTTTCTTAAAACTTCTCTGAAGTGTTTTTCCCTTAGAAAAGCGTACACTCCCTCAGCTAGTCCTCAAGTAACAAGTTTAAAATTCATACTGCTCAAGTAACACAACTCAGAAAAGATGATTAAGCTTCAGGGAGGGAAAAAACACACACATGAAGTAATGGCCCAAGAATGTCACTCCAAAAAGACTCCAAAAACTCTTTTAGAGCTCTAGCAAAAGGGCCTTAAGTATGTTTGTCAGTGCTGAATAGATAAAAACCATAACAAATATAAAATACCAAGCTTCGCAGTTTCAGGTGTGTATTAAAGCTGCTTATAGGTGGTCAAGTTCTGGGTATAACCCAAAACTACAATAGAGAGAAAAACAAGTACCTGATAAATTACTATTCTAACTCATTTTAGCAGGTTACTCCACAAATACTGTGAAACAGCATGAAATAAAATGTCAGAAAACAACTCACTATTTGTTTCCATACTGATGCAATGATTCTACTTCTCAACATGTATCTGCATTAATTTCAAATCTGTGATTTCAAACAACTACTGGTTTATTTTTTTCAAGCACAAAATAGCAGACATGCCATAGCAGTTTGGTGATTAAAATGAAAAAGAAGCCTCTTCCACAACTGTATAAACATCCTCAGACCTTGGAATGCTACTTCAGAGAGAAGTGTCAGGCTTAAACACGGACATTAAGCCTCCACAGCTCACGTTCTAGTTCGTGCTGCCCTGCCCTTCCCTTCCCTTCTCACTCCCAAGAAAACTCCAGGCAGTAAACAAACCCATAGCAACAGGAGTCCTTCCTCTCAAAGGACACTGACCCTCTGGGAGATGGAGGTTTAGTATCTTCTAAGTTTCCCTAAACCATTTTCACTTTTCTATAAATAAAGCTGCTTATCACTGTACTTAAGCTTCAGGAACTTTAATTAGGCCAGGAATTCCTCTAATGATTAGATAAAGGCTGTTGCAATGGATTGGTAACAGTCTTAAAACAAAAGGATCTCTCTTCCTTTTTCCTCTTCACATACATCTTACTTGGGAAAGTAACCGTTGTCAAATAAAAGAACTGAAAGAAAAGTCTCCTTCCAAAAAGCGTGTTTTAAGCTTGTTTTCACTAAGTAGAAAGGAAATAATTACACACCTCAGCACACCCTGTAAGTAACAACTCCAACTCTGACTTGCACTTAGAGCCTAAAACCCACAGAAGCACCTAAACTTCAAAAGAATGCGTACGCCAGATAAAAACTTGGAGTGCTGACCCTCCAGTGCTTTAGAGGAGGGAAGCACACTGCTGAAGGGGCCTGAGCTCAAATACTACAACACCCAAGATAAAGATTTACATCTGTAAAAACCTCCTAAGCCAGAGTCTTCACTGATTAGGAGGAGAACTAGTTAACTCCTGAGTGTTTATTAACGAAGCCAGGTTTGTTTGACCTTGAAGTGCTGCGGGATTACTACGCTGGCCTGCGGCAGGAGCCCTTTCCAGAGAAGCTGCTGAGCAGCCGCGAGACCTGCCAGGGGGACGGGGTGTCACATTCTTCCCCATTGTGTTTATTCACCAGCACGGTCCAACTTTCCAGAGACAGGAAAACTACTGTGCTTTGACAGCAGCTATTTACTGCTCCGTGAACTTGGCCGGGCGACCACAGTTACTTTTCAAGCGTGTAATCAATACGCAGACCCTCTCTCTAAGCTGTGCCACATTTAGCGCTTAAAAACCACACAGTTTTACGCTGGTTGGGTCAAATTAATTTTATTATGCTCCATGATGAATTGCCACCAGTGCAACATCCTATTCACTGTACATTTCAAAAATTCACATACTAAAAATTTCAGTTCGATAAATGGAAAACTGAATGATTGAGAAGTTCTTACGGATTCCATAGGTACAAGTGGCTAGCTGATATTGTCTATGCACATAGAGTGTTGAGATACAAAAGCCTCATGCTAGTTCGTTAATCGCTAAGGCTATCTGGACAGTCATTTAACCAGAATACAATAGAAGAGAGGCCTTCAGAACAATGTTTAGCAACAATGCACCAGTATCGTGAGAGGCGATCTCTGCCGGAGTGCTGAAGCATGCAGCTGTGACTAACTTCACTGCCAGCGCAGTCCTTACGCCTGAAGTTTATCATGTACAGACACTACTTGAAAGTAAATATTAACCCGGACACCACGGAATGTGAGTATACTTTTTTGCATGAAGAAGTAGAAAACCCAAAAGCTTTCTTTGGCCAGTATCTACAAATCAAAAGTTTTATTCAATAAGGTAACTTCAGAACTCCCAAAACCTGGAACAGAAGTTTGATTAATGAACCGTAACGTTTAATTATTAACTATATTACAGAAATTCCAATTGTGGGAACATAACAGCTAAACATATCTAGTAAGTAGCATGTCAGGAAAACCTTGAGGCCTCATCTGCTTAGTTTTAAAATGCCCTATATGCAATAAAAGATACGGGAGCAGTGCCAGAAGTTATATGAAAGCCATACAAATATTTTCCTTATACACAAGTTCTTAGCTCCACTGCCATTAGCTACCCCAGGCTGCACTTGCACTTGATCCAACGCTCAAGCCATTCCAGCAGCAAAGCCAGTAGAAGTGTCTAGCAGCAGAGGGCAATACAAAAGTTACCGCAAGAAAGTGAGACCAAGTGAGACCACTTGAAAACTTTTTTCCTCAAGTTATGTGCTTAAATTACTCTCAGAAGGAAGTTAGCATCCTCTGAATAATTTAACTACAACCTTACCTCTCCCACTACTTTTCAGCAACTTTCCTTTCTTCTCATAAGACTAAATTAATTCCCTAAAGACTAGGTTACAACTGGGTTAGAAATCCAAGCCGTATCATGCAGGTCCAGCCTGTCAAGATCAGGTCAACACTGGGTTTCAGTCAATACAATTCCGATAACTTAAACTTAATATGATAGCTTGACTACAGCCAGAGACCCAGAACACTATGCATTAACTACACTCCAAGTATGACTGACTTAACTAAACATTCCGTGTCAGATAATGTGGTTTTTAAAAACATCTTCTACCTGAAAGTTACAGTAAGTACAGTAATTAATGCTGCAGATATTAAATACCCACATAGCATAGATTAGTACTTTGTAATAGGCAGATATGCCAATGCTGACTGCACTACGAAGTACAACTTATATAAATGTGCAAGCTGTGAAATGAGAATCCCATTTTCCGTCTGCTTATTCAAATACTATTCTTGTTAACTGGCTTCTTGATCTTCATCACAACCCTCGGTCTTAAAGCCAACATATGAAGACAGAATATTGCCATAAAATTCAGCATTTATTCAAAGTGTATATTCTGAGTTAATGGCTTTCCAACTTTATGGATGTAGGATTGGTGTTTCAGCATTTGTTGTGTACCATAACGCAAAGACTGCAAAGTAATACCACTTATGTTTACTTTATTAGTACACCAATGTCCTACAAATTTTAAAAAGTAATTAAACATTATTGAAGCAAGCATTAGACGCAGCCCTTCAGCCTGAAAACCACATAAAATTGATTTTAAAAATAAATCAAACTGTAGCAATTGCCAGCCTCCAGTACAGCCTCCAGTAATTTACACTTCTTCGTTCTGAAAGTAAGAGCTGGGAAGGAAAAAAAAAAAAAATAGACTGAACTTGTCTGCATCAAAGATGCATTTACCACTATTACAAGGTAAAGCCACCCTGCTTAACTTCAGACAGAGAGCTCCCTAATTGAAGGATTTGATTAACTACTGCTGTTCCATAGCAGTCAGTGTTGCTACAGTTTGGGCAAGGTAATCTTCACAACGAGCTGTGCATTTCTGTACTGATTTTGGTTTCTCTAGAGCATACTGCTGAGATCTGAACTGCAACATTGTGATGTGTTTGAAACCATGCAACAGTATAAACCAGCCTCAACATTCACGTAGCATTGCATTCGCAATGAAGGGGCTAAACAAACTAAGAGCTGCATCACTTAAAGAACATAGTGCTATACTAGGTTTTAATAAGAAAATTTAGATACAGAAAAAGTAGGGTATGAAAATAGTGTTTTCCTTCTTGCATTATAACTAAATTACATTAAGGTTTTTGTCAGTCTCACATATTACATTTAGACTCCCTTATTGATGGAATGGAAAGTATTCACATGTACATGATCATCCAGGTGTAAACTTGCACACATTAACAGGGAGTAGCTTTGTAGAGGATTATGACAAACCTTTACAGATTAAATGAGGTATTGCACAGATTAATAAAAAAGCAAAAGGCAACAAAAATATACAGCAAATTGGTAGAACATTTACATGATAATTTTACAGAATCCATAGACAGAAAGTAGTGTTTAGTATATCATTCACCTTAAAAAATATATATATATAATAATATATGATCAATCATCCCATTCGTCATCATCCTCAAAGTCTTCTTCTTCATCTTCATCCTCATCTTCATCTGTAAGACAAAAAAAAGCAAGTCACTTGCATGCACTGAATTAAGATGACTAAAGTGTTATTAATTTCTCCCAGAGCTTTCTGAAAGCAGAACAACCAGTTCAAGGAAGTCACAACAATACATTTGTTGATACTCTAGTTTAAGATTTCTAGACATGACATCCAGTTTAGACAGATTTAACTCCCAGCCAGCATCTGTTTCTTTTCTCACTCTTTTACCCAGGCAAGAAAAATTTTCTCTGCTATAAGAAAAACAATCAGAAGTTCTTACTTAACACTTACTACTTATTACTCTTACTTAGGGAATATCAGAGTAGCCAGCTTGTTCCAGATTGGTTTTAAACTTCAAGGTCAGATTAATTTCTGAAATGCAGGAACTGCTTTCCCAGGTTTACTACATAATGGGATTTCTTTTTATTGTACAGGCAGAT
>VXBW01008306.1:60212-109585 GCA_013400375.1 Thinocorus orbignyianus | reverse complement strand
AAAAAAAAAAAAATAGACTGAACTTGTCTGCATCAAAGATGCATTTACCACTATTACAAGGTAAAGCCACCCTGCTTAACTTCAGACAGAGAGCTCCCTAATTGAAGGATTTGATTAACTACTGCTGTTCCATAGCAGTCAGTGTTGCTACAGTTTGGGCAAGGTAATCTTCACAACGAGCTGTGCATTTCTGTACTGATTTTGGTTTCTCTAGAGCATACTGCTGAGATCTGAACTGCAACATTGTGATGTGTTTGAAACCATGCAACAGTATAAACCAGCCTCAACATTCACGTAGCATTGCATTCGCAATGAAGGGGCTAAACAAACTAAGAGCTGCATCACTTAAAGAACATAGTGCTATACTAGGTTTTAATAAGAAAATTTAGATACAGAAAAAGTAGGGTATGAAAATAGTGTTTTCCTTCTTGCATTATAACTAAATTACATTAAGGTTTTTGTCAGTCTCACATATTACATTTAGACTCCCTTATTGATGGAATGGAAAGTATTCACATGTACATGATCATCCAGGTGTAAACTTGCACACATTAACAGGGAGTAGCTTTGTAGAGGATTATGACAAACCTTTACAGATTAAATGAGGTATTGCACAGATTAATAAAAAAGCAAAAGGCAACAAAAATATACAGCAAATTGGTAGAACATTTACATGATAATTTTACAGAATCCATAGACAGAAAGTAGTGTTTAGTATATCATTCACCTTAAAAAATATATATATATAATAATATATGATCAATCATCCCATTCGTCATCATCCTCAAAGTCTTCTTCTTCATCTTCATCCTCATCTTCATCTGTAAGACAAAAAAAAGCAAGTCACTTGCATGCACTGAATTAAGATGACTAAAGTGTTATTAATTTCTCCCAGAGCTTTCTGAAAGCAGAACAACCAGTTCAAGGAAGTCACAACAATACATTTGTTGATACTCTAGTTTAAGATTTCTAGACATGACATCCAGTTTAGACAGATTTAACTCCCAGCCAGCATCTGTTTCTTTTCTCACTCTTTTACCCAGGCAAGAAAAATTTTCTCTGCTATAAGAAAAACAATCAGAAGTTCTTACTTAACACTTACTACTTATTACTCTTACTTAGGGAATATCAGAGTAGCCAGCTTGTTCCAGATTGGTTTTAAACTTCAAGGTCAGATTAATTTCTGAAATGCAGGAACTGCTTTCCCAGGTTTACTACATAATGGGATTTCTTTTTATTGTACAGGCAGATAAAAAAAAAAAATAAAATATGCGCTAGTATCTGTTGTGGTTACTGAAATAGTCTAAGCTGTGTAATGCACATCAACTTCAACACAGATGTTTGTTAACTTTATTGAGTCTTCCAGCATTTTTAATATGTATCATAACTTAAGAAATTGTAGCCTGTTAAAATTAAATTACTTATTTGTTAGGCAAAAGCATTTCCTTCCCTGGGTAAATGCTGTACTCGGCACCCTTCCGGTATTCAACAGAGAACACCAGCTTGGAAGAAACCTCAAGGATCGGCTGGTCCAACCTTTCTTGGCAAAAGCACCATCTAGACAAGATGGCCCAGCACCCCATCCAGCTGAGTCCAATGATGAGGAACCCACCACTTCCCTGGGGAGATTATTCCAGTGGCTGATTGTTCCCACTGTGAAAAATTTTCCTCTTGCGTCCAGTCAAAATCTCCCCAGGAGTAACTGGTACGATTACCCCTCATCTTTTCTATGTGACTCCCTGTAAAAAGGGAGTCTCCAACTTCTCTGTAGCCACCCTTTAAACACTGGAACATGCTGATAAGGTCTCCCCTAAGCCTTCTATCTCAAGACTGAACAAACCAAATTTAATTTAAGTACTAAAACTGGAGATTACTACATAGAGCAGCAAATCAGTAACTATACTGTACTGAGTCAAATGGTTTACAGACTGCAAGTGCAGTTTTGGAAAAAAACAATAAAGTATCAAAGCCTAAACAGAAGAGATCTAACCAAACAGTTGCCACTGCAGCTACTAAATGGCTGGTATTTGAGAAATGCATATCCTCTTGCAGCCTTATTTTTCCCCAAGCACTCAAGTGTGAAAAGTTGACTCAGTACTAGTATGGGCCTAGCCAAGTAACACTAGTTATCTGATGATTACCCAGCAGGTGGCAGCCAAAGCACACTGGAAGCCACAGTTTTAAGACCACGAATCTGCAAGAGCTTTGGCTTCCAGAAAAAGAAAGCATTAAAAACCTTCCAAAATACCTTGACAACTTATTTAATCAGACATCTAGTGGATAAAAATAAGTTAGTTGTACACAAAAAAAGTCTTTATAAGGATATTAACCTTGATTAGTAATTTTTATTTCAGTATTACCGCAAACTACTATACACCAGTAACTCAAAAGCAGCACATAGTAGCCATTCAACTCATCATCAGGGCCTCCAGCATTCTGTACTGGACTACATGCTGAAATCCATGCTTTTTTCCAACAATAGAAATGCTAATTCTTGAAGACCTGACAGTGTGAGGTCAGAAAGATTCCATCAGACTCACCTGAAGAATGAATGGCTTTGCTCCTTTTCTGCATAACTTCCATTAACGCACCCACGATTCCTGAGGTGGGTGCAGGTGTTGGTGGTGCACTCTCCTGACCATCAGATACCTTGGAAAAAAGGATGTGATGACAGACAATTAGCAAACAGAACACCTGTGTATTTTGAGACAAACTTCCTTAAAAGATTGAGTTCATTTTCAGCCAGAAGGAAGAGTGAAACTGCAGTTTATTTCTTTAGCTCAAGCTAAGTCTTTATTTATTAAAAAAGTCAGCTTTTTTCCCCTCCTCTTTTGCCCTACAACACAACTGTAGCTGGTCCATGCTCAGAATTAAATATTTCAACTCTGACTATCATGAAGTGAGCATTCAGCTAAAGTAAAGCTTCTTAATACCGTTGTACAGACATGATTTGTGTGGTTGCATAATCACTATTTATTTTATCCTTGGTACATAACAGAAGTATTTTTTCCTGCTTCGATTTGTTAGTCAGGTCTGCCTTGGGTTGATAATCCCTTCTGAAAGCAATAGACATGATGCTGCACATCTGTAAGGGCAAATGAATATTAACATGCCATTATACTTTTTACATCAGAAGCCTCAAGTGCAGAAGAGTGGGGAGGATGGGAGGGAACACGATGGACCAAAGTATTGACAGGCAAAATTATTTTGAAGACATCCAGTGACATTAAGAAGAAACACTAATAGCCTGAGCTACAGCAGGAACAGCAGAGGCATCTGCCTTCTTAAAAGCCTCAGTGTTTCCAGAGCACAGGCCCATTTTAAGATTAAGAAATTTAAAATAAAAAATAAAACAATCTAGTGTTTGCCTTCCACTACTAATGCTGAACTCAGCCCTTGCAGTTGCTTAGATGGTTTTACTGAAGTATTAAGGATCTTTCCTAATGCTTCCAAAAGATATTATCATACCATTATTGTAGAAGTTACACCTAAAGTTTTACTGAAAAGAGAGAAATGAGTTTAAACCAAGGATAATTTCACAGACCAATACTCCCCTATAGCAAATGTGGGTTTTCTCATTAAATAGCAAATAAGCATTTTCTCAATACTACCGTTTAAAGCATCTCTTCAAAAACTCTAAAAGTTATGATCCAGCCCGAAATAGAGCCACAAGTTACTGTTCACACTGCAATGCTGCAGCCATTTACAAGTTTCAAGAGGACAGAGATGAGAAACAGCTTTTACTCACAGATTTTAGCTGTATACCCTGTCGTATCTGGTCTAACAGTGCATCTCTTCCTGAGCAGGACACTGGTCGACTGTTCTGTTCTACTTTCTTTAACTGAGCTCCTTCTCTGATTTGATCCAAGAGTGCTGCTTTGTTTCCTGCAGGAACTGGAAGCTGGTGATCAACCTCTGAAGGAAGGCCTGGTGGTGGAGGAGGACCAGGAGGGGGCGGTGGAGGAGGTGGTGGTGGAGGAACAGATGACCCACTTGCTGGTGGGGGTGGTGGTGGAGGAGGGCCGGATGGTGCAGATGATGAATGCACTGGTGGTGGTGGAGGATACATCCTGTTTGGAGGAGGTGGGGGCACTGTGGCACCAGGTCTAGATGGAGGTGGGGGAGGAGGTGCTGCTGTGGGAGCTCTTGAAGGAGGTGGAGGTGGTGCCCCTCGGCCCCTAGCAGGGGGGGGAGGAGGACCCGAGCTATGGGGAGGTGGTGGTGGAGGTGGAGGGGGGCCTCCTCTGCACGGTGGTGGTGGAGGTGGGGCTGAAATCAAATAAAATAATTGACAATTATACACTACTCAATACCTGTAAATATCTGAGAGAGTAGCAGAAAAAGAAGGAAGGCTTTTGCCTTGCCTTTTGCAAGGATCTCTGTGCCTGTGCAAGTTTTATCAGTTCTGGAGTAAATGGAATATAACTGAATATAAGCTATGCCTATATGAATGCAAACCAAGCTGAATCGAGCACCGATGTCTCTTACGTGTTTTGTGAGGGCATCAACACTGTGGGAGGCAAGTGCAATACACAAAAAGACTAATTAAAGTCACAAATCAAGCTTGATCATTCATTTTGGTTTGGTTCTGTGGCAGCCATTTTTTTCATAATCCAAGTGTATTAAGTTAGTGTTTCAATTCCTCATCAAAAAATGCAGAAAAATTTCCAAAGAATCCTCTAAAATTTGTTTACCTAAGACAAAAGGCAAGAAAAGGAGGTTTCAGGAAATACACTTTGAGTGAAATACAGAATTTCCACTTTTGGAATCTATTCGTTATTTTACTGGCAAATGGCAGACATGAATATTTTTGAAGCATCACCTTCTAGTAACAAAAATCTCCAACAATTAATGCATTGTGATGCACCATAAATCATCTCTTAGACCCGTTCACTGAAAATTAGTTCCAACAATATCCTTATAGGAGGGATGGTAGAAAGGAAACAACTTCAGGGCTACCTCAATGCACAGCATCATTTCTATGAAACGTACTTGCTCTGCTAATGACATTTTAAATAGTGCTGTTTCATTTCCTCTTCCATTAAGCATCTAATGGCTTCGGGTTCTTTGTGTTGCATGGTTGTTGCATGGAACTACTTAATAATCCAGGTGCCATCATACAACCAAGAAAATTCACAACTAAATTCATACATTTTGATAATGAAAAGGGGTATATTACACTCAAGAAGATACTTCTTTATCTCTTCTATTACGTCCTTCCTGTTACATGTGATCAAGTAGGCTGTCTGCACTTGGAGTAGAGGGGATATCCCTAAAAAAGGGATTTTGAAGAAGCAGGAGACACTAGCGCCTCAGTGCCTCCACAAATTGCTCTGTATTTTTCCATCCCTTCAAAAGAACAACATTGGGAGAATCTCCTCCCAAACTTCATATATTTTGCAGGAGACATGCTGCCAAGATTATTGATTTTTTTAAAAAATTTCACCCCTTTTTTCCTGACATGACCGTAGTTGCCTTTAAGGCCACTGGAGGCCAGTATTTTCAAATGTAACTTACTCAGGAAGCATTACAGATCGTTTTCCTGTATTAGTGAAGAGATATAACATGGTTGTGCTCTAGAGTCTGTAGATTGAACGTAAAGTTTAAGTTTTCCTGTGGGGAATGGTTTTACCTGCATCATATACAGAATGATATGCCACATCCAATCTGTGGAAACATTGTTCAGGAGTTTCTACAAGGTTTGTCTGCACTCAGCTGGAGTGAAATTGAGAGAGGAGAAGCAAGGAGGGAGCACCATGACCTCACCTCTCTTTCTCCTCCCCAACACACGGTACACACAAACCAAAAATAATTAAATTTTTTATAAACACATATTACCCTGAGCATGGGTATTAACAAGGAAAAAAAGAACAAACCAGCACACAAAATCTTCTATGGATGGTACTGTCACCAAAAAAACCCAAACAACAGTACCAAAAATGAGGGAAAGGGCAGGAAAACCACGAAAGCAACTCGTATCTAAACAGAACAATGGGTCTGCAACTCTCCAGTCAGCATCCCAGCAGGGTAAATACGGAAGCACAGAAATTCTTGCAATAAAACACAGAAAAATGAGTTTCATTTGAGAAAGAACACTTCAAACAGCAGTCAAGCCTACACACCAAATAACATAATTGCAGGTAAACCCACTGAAATACTGGGATATTTTATCTACCTCCATCCAAAAGCAGAGGTAGATGATTATCATGCATGTTAAAGATGAGGCAGCTTTTCTTTCAATTGCATCCATGCAAGTGGCTGTAACTTGAAGTTAACATATAAATAATAGGAAAAATAGGCATTTTTAAACTACAGGACTCCAAGGCAAGTCTCCTCAATACAACTTTATGGTTGGTCATCTGGGATCAACAACTCGGTAAATATTTAGACAGAATTAAGAAACTGACAGATTTCTTGCTGAGGGGGAAAAAAAAAAAAAAGGATAACTGAAATTTTGCTTGCAAGTCAACTAAAAAGTTTGACTATAACTTTTAGTATTGCAGTCAAACAGATGTGGACTAAGGTTTCCCATCTAGGAAAGAAATCACACAGCAGCATAAGTACTTTGAAGCATGTGCTTAGACACCAGCTCAAATACGTACCGCTCCACCGGGGGGGACCTAAGGAATAAATGTAACAAGTCACTGTACCCTGTGTCTGTATCTCTTCAGTCACTTGAACAATTCATTCACTAGTTTCAAACTGCTATAATTTCAATGGCATTTATATCCTATTTTTCTTGAGAAGTGTTGTAGGCAAACTTTTGAAAGTCTAACATTGGCAGTGTAATTTTCAGACTGACTTGCTATGTTCCACTAGATAATGCATATAAAGGGCAGGCAGGAAATGGCTCATTTGAGTATTTTCTTGCAGCAGAAGTCTACTTGAAACTAGTACTTTTTACTTTAAATTAGAACCCCCTTATTTTTAAACATTCATATAAAATTTGCAGGTCTCTAGCTGTTGCAGGGTTCATTGCACAGCGCTGCCAGGGTAAATGGGCAACACATACACCTGTCAGACGTACCACTACTATCACCAACAGCCAAAATGTTGCAAAGATTTTAATTTATAAGAGTGAGGTTATACAATAACTACATTATTAAATCTAACACAACTGCGGTAATACGAAGTCCAGAGAAGAGAATCAAAAATTGTTCATCACCAACAGCTCCTACTTGGACCCTTAAGGCACAAAACATCCTGCTAATTTTTATGTGGAAATAAAAAGAATCCCACCTTGTCTACGCAGTTCATTTTTAACAGCTTCCACACCTCCTGTTTTTTCAATGAAATCATATATGACCTTTGAAGTTTCTTTGTCTTTTAGTTGAGCTTCTGAAATTCCACACATATCAAACAGGTTTTTCAGTTCTGGGTCTAAGTTGTTCACCTGCAAGCCAGATACATTACTTGTAAGTAGCTTGAAACAGAAGAATTTTTTTAAAATATCATTTATATTGGGGGGGGGGGGGGGGGAAAAAAAAAAAAAACCAAAACAAAAAAAAACAAAAAACCCAACAACCACAAAGCATGTAGTTAAAAAGAAAGAGCAAAGCCAGGGACATGTCTCTGAGCTGACTGTTCAGTCAGAAATGACTATGTCAGGAGAGTTAAGTACCTTGTACAAAGACAAGTTTTGCATGTTTTCCCCTCAATCCTGGATCTCTCCTATTCCCTTCTACTCTAACATCTCTCTGTTTGAATCATATTATGAGATCACAGTTTATAACTATTTTGATGTACAGTAAAGTTTATTTAATGCTAGTCTTCACAATTTACATTAAAAAGCTTCTAAAGCTTTTAATTATTCAGTGTCTTGGATAACTTATTAAATTACTTACATCAAAACCTGTGTTTGGATCCCAACCAACATGTCCAATGTGTCTGAAAAAGAAGAAAAGTCCATTTAATCAGCATAAAAAGGACTTGTTAACTAAAATAACAGAACACCAAGGCAACTAGAAATTCCTACCAGGTTCTACCTCCAGGCCTATGAGACATTAAAGAATTCTTACTTCTCAATGCCCCACTTGAAATCAGAATTGTAAAAGCTTCCTTTACTCCCACTTTTTGTCTTGTGTCAAAAAGTCCAAATGCAGAAAATATTTTGCCCCCTTAGATTATGGTGTGTGGCAAAACATGAAGGCTCCCTGCCACCCTGCGTTGTATATGGATGGTGAAGGAAGGACTGCACGGACATCCAAAGGAGATGAAGTTTGGCCTCATATAGCAACTGGACAAGATACTGTCAAGGTCTTGAGTGTGATGCAGCTGGAAAACCTCCTCCTCCCCCACCACTGCTCTTTGTTCTCACCTCACCCTTCTCCTGTTCACTTCTTTCTTTCACACAAGAGTCAGGACTGTTTTCAGCTGCCATCTTCCTAAGCTTCTAGTAGCCATTTCACATGGCTAGTAGAATATTACTTTTTGTGATGCTGTAATTAGCTAAAAAGGCAGAAGAGTTTGTGCCCTTCCAAGCTACATCATGCACCTGCTGTTGATTACAGAAGATAGAACCATAACGTTACCAGCACTCCATGTTTTGGGTTTCTTTTTCCTAATGGCCAGTCCCAGAAACACAATGTAGTCTTTGGGAAGACCAATTCAGAGTTTTAAAAATAGCAGGTGAGCTGTTAGTAGCCAACACAGTCTAGACTGAGCTGGCCAAATTACAAGGACTGCTTTGCTGTCCTTATGTAGGGCCTTGCAGAACAGACCTTATATTCTTGCTTGGGTCTGTTAGCATCACCAACAGCACAAGTTTTCTTCCTTAATGAGATTACTGAAGCTCAATGTTCAATTTTGGCCTCAGAATTACTATGACTAGTGAACTACTGAGTTTGAGGGGCAAGAAGAAATATATTTTCAAAATTATGCTACAGAAAAGTCAAAAAAAGGGAAGCTCTCTGTTTTGCCTAAGTATTTAAATGCCTTTCAGTGCCAAAATATAAGATGATTTATTGATTACAGAATTCTGGATGTCAAGCTACAGCTTCTTTGTCATAAATTCATTACACATTTCCTGATACACAAGTCTTGTATCCAACTGTAACACACTAACTGGCATATGGAAGTTAACAGAAGTTTACCACCAAACACAGCCTTACCCATGTATCTCTGCATATCCGTGCAATTCACGATTTTAAGAGGTTTTAAGAGGTTTTGTTTAAGAGGTTGTGAGCGTATGATTTGGAGATTAGTGTACTTTATCAATATTAGAGTTTATATGGATTAGTTTTAGCATTATTTCTCATTTATTTTTCATCTTTTAGAGTAAAATAAGTTATTTGTACACACTGACTGTAACACATTGTTTTCAGAGTTTTCATACTTACCAGGCAACTGCAACTCTTATATGTATATAGCAATAAGTCATATTACTGTTAAGTATAATTGTTGGTTTTTTCCCCTCAGAATGCTGAAAATGACCACTGTTAGACAGATGTGGATTTAAGAATTGCACCTACTGATTACATATCTGCATAGCAATACTCAACACCAACTCCCATATGTTTGTACAAAACCAGCAATTAAAGCATCTTACACAGTAAGATGACATTTAGCTGCACTCTACAGGAAACTTAACTAATCCTTAAACTGAACAAAACACACTTTCAATCTTTCACACTTTTGCAAAGATTAAACTTTAAATTTAATGATACAGGAACATATATTTTGTTTGAACTTCATTAAATATTTTATCATCTTATTCTTGGCTCCTCTAGGTCTCCTTTAATATTTTATAATGCATATAGTGTTTTGCAACGGTCTGACCCTAACAGATGTTATAAACAACGTCTCAAATTCATTTTATATCCGCACTGCTGCACAATTTCCACAAATTCTGATCAGAGGTAGAACACACTAACGTAAATTATTATTTGCAATTTTGTCTGTGTACGCTGCAGCCTGCATCTGTAGAACTACAACAGTGACCAGGTACCAAGCACTATTTAAGTTTCTTTCTTTCACTTTTCCTCCTTTTCTGCCTTTTTCAGTTTAAGTAGCAATTATCCCATCCCTCCTTTGACTTTCTGTCCAACACCCCATTCTACAGAGCACACTCTAAAAACACTGTGCAGTAACGTTACTGTAACTGGTAACAGCAACATTGCCTTTATGCAGTTTTATTCTGGGAAGGCACGTCAGTGGAAGCAATGCAAAATAATGGTTCAAAAGAACAAGACATTCACTTGGCATGCAAACCCCATGCTGGTTTGCTAATGCTTCACAGAAGCTGATCTTTCCAGTAACTATAACTCAAGCTCTTTAAATTCCTGTTGCTTTAGCAAATTAAGTACACTTATTTTTAACAGCAAAAGACAAAAATACCAAATTATAGTTCAGGAAAACAAGAGTTAACTCAGTAAACTGAACAAATTCAAGTTTCATGAAAGGGAAGCTTGAAATGCTACATGATGACTATTCTAAAAGACTGAAGATACATAAGAAACAATATTAGAAAAAAACCAACCCATTCCTAATAGGTGGATAGATACATGCTGGATTTTCACCACAAGATATAGGTACAAGTTTATATACCAGGAACAAGCAAGTTTGTTAACAGAAAGCCAGACCTAAAAATATGACTATGTCATTTCTGCTGTGATGACAAATCAGGACTCACTTGTGTATTGTGTGATGAGGCACAGCTGTAAGAATAACAGTGTTAAAGAGGTGACTGTTGAGGCTAAATATGAGTCTGTACTGAGCTGACCACTTCAATAAAACATTTTTATACAGCCAAATTGTTTTCTCAATTTTGGTTTATAGTTGCAGTAAGCCCCTCACCTGTGTATAAACCAACTTGCTTTCAAACCCTGCAGCATTCCAGCTGGCATTTATCATGCTTCAGGTTACACACAACGGCCACACCATAGTTAACTCTTGGGTGTTTCCAAGTGTAACTGACACACACAAAAACCCAAACAAACAAGAAAAAACCCCACACCCCACCAAAGATAAAACACAAAGTCCGAAGAATCCTTACTGGAAATTAGATGGTGTTCCAATATCTGCCTTTGTCAATCTTCTCTTTTTAGTTTTTCCTTTCTTCTTTTCTTTGGTATAAGAAATATTGTTGACTTGTGGAGCATAAAATCTGTTAGTTGTAATTTCTGGGTTTTTGATATCAACAGTTGCCATTGGTAGATTTGGGCCTGTGAAAGTAAGGTATAGGATCTTTACTATTGTGTTTTTGTGTTTCAACAAAGCTGTATTTAATATACAAACTTCTTTCACCCACCCCCACCCACCCCCCTTTCTCTTTTAGTGGCAAAATACTTGTAGTGTAGCCATAGTTCCCTGTGCCACATGTATCTGCCCGGGTTCTGGTGTCAGAAGCAGAAACTAAGTTACTTGCTGAAGAAAAAAAACTCACAATCATGTTGCCAGAGCAGAG
Organism: Thinocorus orbignyianus; assembly: GCA_013400375.1. Classification (NCBI taxonomy): domain Eukaryota; kingdom Metazoa; phylum Chordata; class Aves; order Ciconiiformes; family Thinocoridae; genus Thinocorus; species Thinocorus orbignyianus. The sequence goes on along the minus strand of VXBW01008306.1, from coordinate 98,181 downwards.
CAATGGCAAACTAGAAATGTATTTTTGCAAATGAAGTCATTCTAAACTAAAGAGCTTTCATGTGCACCGAACACATGGAAAAAGACAAGTTAAGGTTCAGCGTAGACTTGTCTATAATTTTCGACACGATGACAGAACTGAGGACCACAAACTGTAACACCCAGCACGCGATTACCCCAGCAATGCAGTGAGCTGGCCTTAAATGAGAGACAACTTTTGCTTAAGAAGCGCCAAGGAATGCCTTCTGCTATCACACACAGAGGCAGAACATCACAAGAACTTCAGAAGGCGGCCCTGGACACACCACTGTCTTCAACTATATGACAGGATCTGTGGAACTATTTGGGATTTCTGATTTCTTACTCTTTGACAGTTTTGCAAAAGTCCCAGATAAGAAACAAAGCTTGAAGAGCAGCAACAGTGAAAATAGCACCAGAAACAGAAATTAAACACATTATGAATTACGTTCTCAAACTTTGTTCTTCATCATAAACAATTAGAATTACTATCCTTGCTATTTAAAATGCATCTGAATTATACTCCTGCCAATTTTAGCATTTTTTTATTATATTACTTGTGTAATACGAGCAAAAAAGTATACCTAGCATGTTTTACAATAAGGCTTTTGCAGTTCTGAGAGAAGAAAACCCTTGATGTGAGTAAGTGACGGTAGTATTTAAATACTAAGAAGCAGTTTATACATTTTTCATATATATAAATACACACACACACACACACAGAGTTATTAAGAGAAATCTGCAAAAAGATTAAGTGATCTCATTCTTCCAAAATAGAAACTAAGCAGTCAAATCAGGACCAGTCTGGCAAAAAATACTTTAAGAAGCATCCTCCGCTCTGCTGCGAGTTACTGCCCAATGGTTAACAAATCAATTAGAATAAGACTCAGGCATCCAGTCTTACTGGGTAAATTATAATAATGTCTAATTTGATAAATCTGAATATTTATGATATTTTTTTATAACTGCTTTATATGGATAATTCAAAGTCTCCTAAGCATTCTGAAAAGGCCAACAAGCCTTAGGTTTCACAGTCTAAAGTACAAATCAGAAAGGAGGAGACAATACAATAGATAAACTCCGAATATCAGCTATGTTAACTTCTCAGTGGGAAGCACCTAGCACTGGCCAGAACAAGAAACAAGAACAGAAACACGACGCTGGGCTAGACAAAACTCATCTAAAGCCATATGACAACTCCTACGTTCCTGTAGGAGTCTTAAAGGACAAGATTTAAAACCATTTTGAAACTGCAGGAAGAATTTCCAAAGCATTTTCTGCTAAACAGATTTAGAAACGTTATGATCTTCTAGGCTTCTCAACTGTCCTTTGAGAATACCAAAAACCCCCACATTTACCCCATACAACAAAACAATTTGTACTGTTAAAGTTACACCTGAGGCTAGCATTGATTCACTGACTGCCAAATATTATCAGTCCAAAACCTAACAAGTGGGAGTAGTAAGCCTTCAGGATAAATTGAAAGTTACAGTCCCAATTTCATTAGATTTAAAACCAAAAACCACTGTAGGAGTTCACTATCACTTTAAATCACCTGTTAGATTTTCTTACCATTAGAGAGATACCGAATTTCAAAAAGAAAGACGTACCTTAGCACTTCTAGGAAGCTACTGATAATCTTCCCACAATTCCTAACAGTCTTTGAAACTATACTTTCTTGCACGTAAAAATCCTAAAATAACCATACATGGTTGCAACCATGTAAAGCAGCAGCCATTTACAAAACGAGTCTTTAATCAGCTGAGCTGAAATTAAGGACTGATAGCCTGATACGAATACCTTGATACTAATAACATTCATACCAGAGATCATAGTGAACTTTTAAAGATGAATTTTTTTCCTTACCGTCAGGTTTAGACATTAGATGTCCACGAGGGATAAAAGAATCTTGGAAAGCACTGTATTCTTCTAGAACTGCCATATTTATATCCAGTAAAATTTTTCCCATCATAAGACATGCACCTTCCCCATCAGGTATAGACAGCTCAATAAACGAGGGCGAGAGAGGCATATAGAGCTCATCATGGGGAAGCACCTGACAGTACAGTGGAGTTAAGCATCCACTGTTATCAATACTCGTGACATCTTCAGAAGGTGCTCCAGAAAATGTAGTACAGAACATTCTGAAATGTTAGTTCTATGAAATTCTCTGTATTTTATTTAGAATCTTTCTAGGCATCTGTCCCAGACTAGAGAGCCCTACAGTAAACGCAAGCTGTTCTAGTTACCATCTGAAATAAAATTCTGCTACGTGGTTCTTAAAGATTCCCTCAAAACCTAATTCTCTGACAAATCCTTATTTCATCCAGAACTTTACTAAGAGGTCAGCTCAACCACAGTAGCTCTTCTTTATTTGCATAAAGAGACCTAGCTGTTACAAACGACTAGAACATAAATCCCAGGAAATTACAGACTAATACATTTTATATAACTGTTAATGCCAATTTGATTTTAATCCTGCATTTCTACAAAAAATAAATCCTAAATCCGTACCACAGAAATCATCATATGAAAAGACAGAGTGCTTTTTCCACGCAGCTTCAACACATGCAGAAAATCCAGACAAACAAGCGCCACTAGAACAAAACTCCCCACAGAATTTCAAGCATGGATCACATGTGTAAGTACAGAAATGTGACTGTTCTTGTTTTTCAGTTTTAAAGGTAATTATGCATCAATAGCCAGTACACAAAAAGCAGGTATTCCCTTTTTTCTTTTCCCCAATAGACTTTTCACTGCATGTAGAGAGTAAAACAAGAACTAGCTGATCCTACAGCAGTTTTCCCCAGTTTCATGCTGATAGGATATATCTGCACTAATCTGGATTGTAAATACTGAAACGCAGAGCCTGTATACTGTATAATCACCTCAGGCTATAACCTGACCGTGCCTCCCTGTGACCACAAAGGACATGACCACACTTAACTCTTTGCCAGCAGAGAAACCAGGCATTATAGAATTTAACAGAATCAGAAAAGGAAAATGGTTCAAAGGTTGTGAAAGAGTACTTGGATGTCCCAGGGAAACAGTTTACTAAAAAGCAGAGATGCTCAGAGCTTTGGCTACTGATTATAAACCTGAAACATTGAGCACAAACCTGTCTGACACAGAATATTCAGGGTGAAAGCATAGGACCAAAGAATGCAAGTTTAGTATGCTAGTATTTTTGTCAAACTGTTGCGAGGTCTTACAGAATGAATTATGGGCCCTTTTAAGCACAAAAGTTTTTGCCGGCTTAAGATTTAAGAAAACTAAATCTGTAAAATCTATTCCAATCACAGACAGCAAAACAGACAAACAAATTGTGTTATTGTTGGTAGCATTTACAGTAAAAACAATGGCTAAAGTTTTTGTGGTAGGTGGCACTACGCAGTCACCACTGCTCAGCAGATACTGCTATCAGGGATGCACTGTTTAGGTGAGCAGAAATAAATGTCACTTAAGAGGCAGAACAGTTAAAACCTTCACAAAGCTCAGAAAAGCTGGAAAGAATCATGGATGGTATTACTTTGATTGTTTCAAAACTAAGCAACTCAGCCCCAGAAGGAATTGATACTAAAAATGCTTGGGTCTAAACTGATGATTGCCTGAACTTCCTCAAAACTTCATGTTTACGAAAAAGAAATAGTACTTTTTTTGAGAAGTAGTCCACAGTGTGGGTGGGGTGGGCTTTATCTGGATAGAAAAGATACCACTAGTTCCTGTAACTCAGGATTACCTGTTTTGGTGACCTACTGAGATGCTTGAATGTCTTGGTTAGTGTAAATTTAAGACTACCTCCTCAGGTCATCGTCTGAGGTCCCCTTATCAGTTGACCATACCCTTGCTCAAACAGCAAACAGATACAGAGACATGACTTACAACCTGGATCACCAACAGAAATGCCACAGGAGAAATCCCTTTTTAACTTCAGTGTGAATTCAGAACTACAAAGACTCCAAACCTGACGTTCATTGATGTGCGTTTTTCATTTGATTTTAGAATAGATGGTAAAAAGCTTTTGGATTACATTGATACACCATGTTGACTCCTACCATCAATTTAATAATTCTCCTGAGGAACCTGTATCTTAATGCCAGTGAGATGTATTCCCGAGATGCGAGTAAATTCAAATAATCCTTCTTGCAAAAAAAAGTTTAATACTGATAAACATAGTCATTTGGTCACATGCCATATATTACCTGGTTACCCAGATACAGTGAAATTGCAATTTTATGGATGTTTTGTGGAATCTACCATCATTACGCCTGCCTTTAGACAAACAGGCTAACATTTTCTTTCAGCATTCATTTCTGTACAGTGATCCTACATATGCATGGTCTCAAGATCAAGCAGCAAACACAAGGTAAAGTCTCAGTTTAAGCTGAAGGGCCTCTGTCCTATTTGCAATGAAACATGTTCCTCCAAAAAACATTCTTTACAAATGCCAGCTAAGCCACAAATCTTTCAAGCTACAACTAAACAAATACCAAAGAACAGAAACAAAACAAATATACTAGCCTCCAGAATAAGTTTACCACTTTTGCCACCAGATAACTATCCTGAACAAGTCAAACAAATCTATACATAAACAGTAAATGACAGCAATATGAAAAATACAATGCAGTGATTTATGTAAAAAACTTACCATTTGGCGGATCTCGTCTTTTTTCTGTTGAAAAAGAAAAAGAGCTATTTATTCATAGGTATTACAGAAAAATTAATTCTAAATTTTAGTCTGTAATGTCAATGACCTTGAACTCCAACTTCAAAATCTATTCATATCCTTAGAACCTACTTGTTGTGCAGTTGAAACAAAGCATTATGGAACAACAAAATCCCAACCTTAGTAGGTGCTAATAAGCACCTACTTCAAGTGATCAAACTGAGTAGGAACATAAGGAAATAGCTACTGAGTTGGTTTCAGACTTTTGACTCCAAAGTAAGGGGAAATACTCAGATAGCAGCTGTTTGGGTACAACCTATCAAAGCAAGCTTTTTGAAACATTACACTTTTTTATTTACACTAAATAAGACTGTTCATTCATTTCTATTTGAAATATAATTAGCACTTTTATACAGTACTGTTCTGCCACAGAATCATAGAATGGTTAGAGTTGGAAGGGACCTTAAAGATAATCAAGTTCCAACCTCCCTGCCATGGGCAGGGACACCTCTCCCTAGAGCAGGTTGCTCAAAGCCCCATCTAAAGTGTATTTCTTTATTTTATGCAAAGAAAATAGGAGACAGAGGAGCAAGACACTTCACTTATGTTATCCAACAGGTAAATGAGTAATACGGAACAGAACTAGAATCTCCTCAGTACTAATCCGATAGTCTATTCACAATGGTAAACTGTTTCACAGATCATGAAGAATTTGGTTTGATGATTTAAAACATAAACATTTTGCACCTCAGTATTCTCAGCCTATAACAGTAAATTCTTCTTTAAAGGAGAATTCCCTCACTATTAATTACCATCAGCCATATATACTAACCCTACAACCCACCAAAAATAATATTTGCCTACCCAGCAACTGTCCTTCAAAACCCCCAGCACACAGCTGCACTATTTGTGTACACACAGCCCCCTCCCACTCTTAAGTGGCAGTAGCCGCATGGGCAAGCAGTTTGTCATCTCACCACACCAAAAAACATGGCTCTACAAAGAAGGCTGTACATCCCTCCCTTTCAGATCTGGAATATCTGAAATCTAACAGGAACCCCCAAAAGTTTTGTAGAAAGGATCTGTAACAGACATTTCACTTTTAAGCAAGTCCCAGAAGAACTACTGACTTACTATATTTTTCCAGCCAAAAACTTAAGGGGGAAAGGGGATCTTCACAGATAGTGATAGAGATAGCAAACCCCTGCAAGGGTGCCTCAACAAAAGCTATCAAGTTTGAGGGGTGAAGATTAAAAAAAAAAAAAAAAGCAGCTTTTTTAGCCAAACAGTGTGCTTTCTCTTCCTAGAATATTCAGTTTAAGAAACCACTGTTGTTGTGTTGCCAAAAAAAACCCCCAACCAACCCAAACCCAAACTCAGCTTTTGGAACACAATTAGAGTTTTATTCAACAAGTCAGCAACAGCAAAGGAGAGCGCAGGACTGTCTGCAAGTCACTTGGCACAGGATGGGAAGCTGGCAAAAGCAGGAAGTATTCATAGCAAGTGTTAAGTGTCCCTAGGCCAAATCATGGGAATTCATTACAATCCTCATCAGAAGAAAGAGTTCAAGAGAAAAGATAGTGGAAAACAAAGCAAGACATTTTAAACACTTCCTGTAATTTTTGCTAGGTATGTGAAAGATTAATTTGTGGCCCGAAGATACTAGATCTGGTTTTCTGTAGTTCCCACTGCTGACTAGAAAACATGAATTCCTGTTCTGAAGTGCAGACAATCTGACTGGAAAGTGGTGGGCTTCTTTTTTCTTTTTTGAAAATGGAGATGCCTACTGATCCAAAACAGATCAACTCTACCAGCTGCCTATGTCCAAAAAACACAGCTCCTTTAGTGAGAGCTCCTGGAAATAAGAATGATATCTGCTGAGACTTGAATCCAATGCAAGCCGAGCACTTCAGAGATGCTGCTGTCTCCCAGGCCGCAAAACCAAAAGCTGTGACTAAAGATTACGGAAAAAAAAAAAAAAAGCTCTCCATATAAATTATCCAGCTTGAGGCTTACGAAGTGCATTAGGAAGGGCATCAGGAGCTAAAAGCTTGTGGAAGAAAAAGGCAGCTTCAGAGAGGGCTAGCAGAGCTCCCACCCATGAGCTACAAGTGGTCCATAAAACGTAAGTTAAGAAGCCTCCTACTTTGGAAAGGCAGTTAATAGCAAGGCTCTGCTCTCCCAAGTCTCTGCTGCCCTTTTATAGCTGACTGCTCAGAATGCAAAGAGAAAACATGTGTGTACACACATGTACACTCCTATGCAAGACAATAAAAGCTAAATGGTACCTACTTGCAAGAATACCCAAAGTGAGAATGTCCTGCACAGACAAGAACTGAGAAGAGAAACATGCTTCCCAGGGGAACTATTTCACACCAGTAAAGAAGTAAATAGATTATTTTAAGTAAGCCTACCAGAGAAATCAATTGATTACAGTACCTTCATCCTGACCTAAGGTTAAGAATTTGAATTAAAAAAAAAGGTAAAAAGGAATTCAGCTAGATGAGAACCAGCTTGATATTAAAAAGATTAAGACAATGACACATCAATAATTTTTTCTCTGCCTTTCTCCCTCATTCTATTCTCTATTAGATATTTTGTATGCTCGCAAGCCGTTGTACATTCTCTATTTGGAGCCAAACTTTCACCTCTCTGGAACTCCAGATGCACTTACTCAGGAGTTGTCTCTATCACGAGTGCATTTCATGCCGAGTGAGGAAGAGCAGAATACTGTTGCCTCTTCTTGCAGCTGTTAGACGGTATTTTGTGTACTAGGCTCATCACCAAGACACAGTTTAGCGAGCCAGAATTGTTATTCTTGCTAACTTCCAACAACATAAGCTTTCCATAAGACTCCTGGAAAAACCTCCTAGCAAGCCCTGAATGGTGTAACAGGCTACTAAGGGATCACATAGAGTATTCCTTTCAGTTGAAAGCATGCCAGGTGGCACTGCCATTTCATGCAATAAAGCATATTTTGGAAGGCATGGAAGTAAAAGTCCCATTAAAACAGAGAAGCATCAAAGCTACCAGACTGTTACCCCTGTGTTTGAGAAGTTAAGACACATTAGACTACACACAAATTTTATATACAATATAAATAATATAGTTTTATATATATATATTTATTATAAATTAATATGTTTTATAAAAGCATTTGTAAATAAATAAAAAACCCACATGTAACAGTGGCAAATCAGCTTTGACTTGGGCAAGTGCAAATGCCAAGCATTTTAGAAGCACAATTAGATACAGTCGCATCAGCGACAAATACAGAACTCCATCTGGTGGCTTGACTAAGGAATACCTTGATTAGTTTCAATTCTTGTTTTGTAGTTCTTCACAAGAATAAAAGAAAAAAAGAAAAAGGAGTTTTTTATTTTAGTTTTTCTTTTTTATATTAAAGTTGCCTTCAACTTTTAAGTGTTTGGGGAGTTGTTTGCTTGTTAAAAGACAATGAATGGAGTAAGCTAATCCTACAACAAGAGTTTGAGCACAAACCCCAAGATATTAGCTCAAAGAGTAAAGAAGAAAAACTTCTGTGGCCTTGTGGAAAAAGCAAACAAACAACAAACACAAGTCTATGTGGAAAGACAGGGGTAAATCCGTTCTGTGAACAGGGGACTTGACTGAACCACCGTTTTCAAAGTTGGCTCTGGCCAATAATGCATATTTCCTTCCAATTCTTGTCTGTGCACTGTTAGACTGTGACACACACAGAGTAGAATGAAACTTCAGGAAGAGGAGACGCGAGCTGATGCAAGATCATTTTTTCACAAGTACGAGAAACATTACTAACACCACTTCTTAATGATCCCACCTCTTCTTACAAAATTCTATGAACTTACTCTAATTCTGAGCAGAGGAAATCTTAAAGAAGCCATTTAAGCTTCCAGAACAGATGATCTGCACCTGAGTCACCATACCAGAATTAAAAATACATATAGATCAGATCATGTAGGTTCCCAAGAATACTTTGCACGGATGGCACTCCCACACGAGGGCTTCCTCCCTTTACATCAGTCTACACTGCACTGCTATTGCAATTCAATTCCAAAACAGACTACAAAAACACATCCTACAGCTTGAACACAAGTCCATGCTACAGCTTACAGCAAGCACGAGCACATCCCTGTGTTCCCAGCCCATGTTCTATATCACCTTATTCTTCACGGACATACAGCTGTCCAACAGGCAAGTTGTTTATGGGCTCCCTGGAAAAGGACCAAGACAAGATCTGTAGGAAGGCCCAAGCTCCCTTTAAAACACTGACCATGCTCCTAAGGCATCTTGCAGCTGGCAAAAAGCATCCAGCGCTTCAGGCTGTCCTGTGCTGCTAAGGACAGCATAGGCACATTGTGTTTCCTCCTCTTGGCCTCTGCCAAGATCACTAGTTTTGAATAGAAGATATTTCTCTACTAAACGCTGGACCAATGCCAAAAATTCATTCACATGAACTACTGAACACACCAGATGGTAAAATCTTTGTTACAACCCACTTGGGCTGAATTTAAACAAATCAGTTACAAACAGCCCAGAGCTAAAAGAGGGTTTAGTCAAATGTGAAAACAGCTTACAGAAAGATTTCTAGTTTTCCCACTGACAGCTTACCATTTTTCGCTTCTTTCTGATGTATATTTTCAAACACCAAAACCTTGTAGTCAAAGTTTACAAGGAAACTTACAACAAGTAGCATCAAGTTATGTCAGAAAAATATTACTTTTGCACAACAAAGCAGCACACTTTAATAACACAATGATTTTAAATATAAATGTGGCAGTAGTGCCTCCAGTAGCTTTCAGACATAGAAGTAGCTTCCTGCCTCCCCCCAAACCAACATAAACAAGCCTGAATTTAAGATTAATTTGAATATTTACCAGATTTTCTCTGCCGTCGTCCAAGTAAATCTGTTACTGTTTTGCGGAATAGTTTAGCTTCTTCTTCATTAGCAAAATTAAGACCAACTTGACATGTCTGAAAAACATTAATATTCCCCCACCCATGACTAAGAAAACATTTCAAAGGCTTTCTTAAGTGTCTTCTTACACCTTCTGAAGGTATAAGCAGAAAAATTATCACTGCACATTTGGACCTAAGTCGTAGTGAAACATTCTATCTTAGGAATGTCTGTCTACTAATCAAATTTCTAGACATCATGGCTAACAGTTTTAAGCAAAATCTTATAGCTTGGAATCAAAGTGGGGAGAGAAAATACTGTGCTTTAAGAATATATGATACTTCAGAAATATCATCTGCAAGCCAAAACATAATTTCATTAAAGGTGATTGAAAATAAAGAACCGCATTTTATGCTTCTATCCTATGGATTAAGTTTCCTAGTTGAGATTAAAAAAAACCAAAGCTTCTTACAAATAAGGTTAAAGAACCTCAAGGAACACAGATAACATTGTACTTTTATAAATTTACAAAATGAAACAAAAACCTTAGTTACATTAAAAAAAGATACTATTCAAATAAAAGGCATTTATAAATAGGTATTCAAAGATGTTGAGACTCACATCTCCAGCAAAGGTATGAAAATATCCTCTAGGACTATTATATACAAAGTTATTGTACAGCTCCTGCTCCCACAATAATTTCCCATCCTGAAAAGAAGAAAAAAACAGATTTTGAGAAATTTGGACAAATTGAAGAGTTTAACTTTTTCACAATAGAACCTATTAAGAGTTGAAAGGCGCATCCTGTTAAGCATCTACCTTGCTACTAATCCAATGAACGAGCTCAATCAAAATCAAAATATACTGGAAGTTGTGGAAGAGCTGTGGAAGACTATACCATCAGGTCACGTGTCCTGTTCAAATTCCTGGATGCTTTCATAAAGCACCCTTCAAGTTCTACAATCCTGCAATAGTGATGCTGGGAGCAGTGATAGTGACCAGTGACAGAAACAGTCATAACAACAGGAGAAAAAGGGGAGACTTCCAGCCTCCTGTTACTATCTCAGGCTTGATTTGAAAACAGTTAGCTTAAAGGGAACAAAAATCTCACCTTTTTAGGAAGTTTTATAAATACATATGAATGGCATTATAGTTCAGCACTCAAGGAAGAGATTTCTCACTAAGTCTAATAGTCAAGCGACCAAAACAAAGTTAAATGCAAGTGCCAACTGGCAATCCTGAACAAATCTGAGAGACTTCAGGCACTGACTGTTGACAGATAACGAACTGTTCCTGGCTGTAGAGATAATGGGAAGCTTTCCAAAGTCTCAAAGGACTTATGCTTCTTTGTATCATTTTTTGTTATGAAAACACATCTTAGACACTTCATCTCTTAATTCCCACTGTCTTCAGTGAAATATTGTAACAGGACAAAGATCTTCATTTTGAATGTGTATATATATATATCATGGAGTGGAAATAACACACACTTGCTTGTCTTGCAGTTTTCACATGCCCCAACACTAATAAAAAATATTGTTTCCACCTATACAGAAGACAACATCAATTTTGTTAATATCAAAGTAGCGACACCTGCTAGTATTTTGACAACTATCCGCATCAGTGACACTACACTAACTCTCACTAGTTTAACTAGTCAGATTCACATGAGAGCTTCTGTGAGCTGTTAGAAAATTGTATCTGGTATTAACTTCATCCATAAAGCTGACATCTATAAAATAATTTACACTCAAAATACCTGAAAAAGTTGTACTTGCCTATTAATAAGCACTTTGCTGCACTGCTTAAAGCATAACCGTTTACTTGAGAATTTCCATGAATCTGTAGCTACAACAACCTACACTCATTCAAAACGCAGAACAAATACAACCAAGCTTGAAGAGTCTGAAAAAGAAAGAGAGATGCTTACCTTAATGTCAAATATTCTGATAAAATATGACCTCTGCGGATTGTCCTTTACAAGGCAAGCTACACCACAGCACTTCTTTGACCACATGGCATTGCGATCTGCTGCATATATTTGAACAACTGCCGAAGACATCGTCTAAAAAGAAAAGGTTGCTATTACTTTCAAGGTAAAACCCATAAATTCTACATTTCATGTTTTATCAAAGCACCTTTTAATTTTGTTTCTTGTTCCAGGCAGCAACTTTGATGATTTCCCAGGTGGTAAAGTTCAAATTACCCCAAATCAGTGTTACATTTTAGATTTTCACTTCTGCGCACGACTTAGACAGTATAAGACCCCAATTGAACTTTTTGTTCTTGTTCATAAAAATCAGCAAAGAGACTTTGTCTCCATGAGGCAGACCAGTAACTATGGTGGTCACACAGACAAGCCCTAATGTGCAACTAAATTTCTTTCTGCTCAGTACTTAAAACTGGATACAAATGCAACACTCAAGCTAAAACTGTAAATTACACAGGGCCTGGAAACACTCCTGAGTACTTGAACGCAACTGCCTACATTGCTTAATTGTTCAAATGGTCTTTGGCATGATTTTAGCCTACGCCAACTAGCAAAACCCTGAAATTCTTGGGCATGATCTGAGAATTCACATGAGCAAGGGTCCTTCCCAGCTGGCAAATTGAAATCATCCTGTTTTCAAATTGAGAGATTTTAATAAGAGATTAAGATTGTTCCACACCAGATTGTTTCGGTCATTAGAAATGTTCCTCAGCATATTTTCTAGTATATATGGATCCTACCTTGAAAGTAGAATGAGGGAATGAAAGTTGGAACCTTTGAATAATACTTAGCCGAGTCATAAGGACATAAAGCTTAAAGGTTCTGTAATGAGACAGACCAGAGGCTAATATTTAGCCCATGATCTGCTCTCCAACAGCACCAGATGCCTAAGCAGAAATACAAGAGCAGACCATTACACTACAGGAGTATACCCCCAGCAACTGGCAGAATGGAGCTCAAAGCTCCCCTGAGCCACCATACATGTTCTGCAGCACATGACAGATTTTTCCTTTGTGAATTCAGCTAATTGCTCTTCAGACCCATGTGAACTTCTAGGCATCACACCAAGCAGGACTGTACTTCTCAGTTCACTTATGCGCTGTGTTGATTGGTTAGCTGTTTTTATCTAGAAGTTTGCCACCTGCTAGTATCAGCTGACTGCACCTCCTTGTTCTTACACTAGGAGATGGTGTTAATGGTTCCATATCTGCCTCTCCATGCTTCACATGCTTTCAGAGACACTGGTGTCACTTCTTCACCCTGTAAGTTCACTACTGTTTAGGAAATGATACTAGTTTTAGGTTATTCTTGTAAAAAGGAAAAAAAAAAAAGCCATTCTATACTTAAATTAGCCTTTCCAATTTCACATGGATCTTACCTAGGCCTACTACATCCTTCTTGGAATGGAGAAAAAATTTATGCTAGATGAATCCAGTTCATTAAGACTTTTGAAAATAGGACCACAGTAATATTGTTTTCTGTTTTGTTCTCTATTTCTTTCTCTGTAAACCAAAGAGTTTTGTTTCTCTTTTCACTGTGGAACACTAAGCAGATGCTTCCATAGATCAGTTACAGTTTCAAGGCCCTTCTGAAGAGACCATAGCTATTCTGAGTAATGGGCTCCTCAGCAGGTTTTCCCCACCTGCTTTACAACCATTACTCTGCTTTCATTAACACTGACTACTTGCAAAAACAGCTGACATCTAAAATGCAGGCGTATCTTGTTGTATTATAAGATTATCTACTAAATTTCAGTATCACCCATGTCACACTCCTCAAGTGGTTTAAAATAACCAAAAGGCCATTCTAAGTTTAATGTTTTTTGTGGGGGTTTTGTGTTTTTTGTTTTGTTTTGTTTTGTTTTTTGTTTTTAAATTGAAATACTTCCAATTTTGTTAAAATAGAGTTGAAGTAACATAGCCAGACCAACAGCTACTCTTTGGGGAAGCTTTATAACCTTTGCCCAAGAAGTGTGATGTAACTTTCACAAGTCAAGATACAATTCTGTTCCTCATTGCAACCACCTCTTCTGAAACTGGCAGACTTGACTACTAATCTTTCTGGTAACCTACAGAAAAAATAAAAGCATGACTGACCGATGAAAAGAAAGCTTTGTGGTTGCCTCCTGAAATGCTCTACAACTAAGTGTAGAGTAAAACTTCTCTCCCTGTAACCTGCAGAGCAATATTAAGGATTTAATCATAACTGGATAAGTAAAAAGGGACTATTGAATTAGCCATGCTACCACAATGAAACAGTCAGCTGACATAAAGCTGTAGGTACAGGAGATGCCATTTTCTCCCTTATGCTGCAACAGGCAAAGACTTAATATTGGGCACAACTGGTCAGATTTTGTTCAAAACTTCTGCCAACAGCCTTTTTTTTTCTCATGTCTCCAGTATCATCTCATTTTTAAACTTGTGGACATCAGACAACAAAAAGAAGCACAGACAGGTCATCGGGCACCTGAAATGAAGGTATCACAAATTAACCCCAGCAACTGTCCCACTGTCTGTTCAAGAAGCTGTCTCAACCCTCCAAAATAGGTCCAGCTCCACCATCCTCCCCCCAACAAGACTACCCACAGAAACAGGGGGTCTTGGCAGGAGACAAGCAACTTAAATTCTAGGCATGGAAGACAGGGATCTGTGACAAGAAAGGGCTCCCTACACATCGCTTCCTATCGTAGCTAGCAGCAAAAGCACCTGGGTAAACCAGTACGTGTCGTAACTCAATGACGATCGTGTGTGAAACCTTGAACCAGCACCTACCCCATGAGTAGGCAGAAGAGTATTACACAAAGAGTGTGTCCTCATTCTGTATAATCATAATAGATTTAATGTACACTTGGATACCCTAACAAGTAGAGTTTAATTTACATGCCAGAGAACAATTTCACTGAGTCTAAAGTAGGTGTTGCTTTGAGGCCTACCAAGCTTATGAGTCCAATTACATTTTAACTTATTCATTAGTGTTGTGTAAATTCCTAGCGCTGACAGACTGCGATGAGGTTTTCACATTCTAAAACATGTAATTACAAATTCCACTGTTACTCCACTACAGGAAAAAATACAAGGTGTATTGGGGGTGGGGTGGGAGGGTGGTAGGCAAGGATAATAAAATCCAATTCCTTTTACTTCAGCTACTGTTCATTTTCATCATCCAGAGCAGTGCTGCCACAGTGATACTATTCAGCGTATGGAAGACCAGTAGCAAAAAAAAATACTTAATCATCCACAGCCTTGGGAAACATATAAACTGATCAGCAAAATGCAAAACTTGTGAAAATATATGAATCATAAGCTTCATTTACTGTTATTCATTATGAATACTAGAGACATAAAATCAATTAAAAAAATAAATTCAACTTTAATTGCAGAATTGCAGCATCTGAGATCATTTACACAAATATCATAATTTGAGTATTATACTACATTTTCTGAATAAGCACTTTGTCTATTTTGAAGCCAATGAATATATCCAGCTCAGTTTCTCACAGCATTCTTGAAGAGAATGTTGCATTTGAAAGTATGGGTTCTTTAAAATCATACGTAAATATTTCTTCACATGATGACATATCACCGATTTCATAGACAGAATTGAACAGAACTACCATTAGATACTCAAAGTAATTAGCATATTTTCACTGAAGTTGATTTGTTACTTAAAACTTAACGTTATTACTGCATTTTCAGGAGGATGATTTTAAGGTTGGCACTACTGTTTGGTGGACAATTTTGGTGAGGACTTTGTCCTGTTTATATACCTCTACTTTTGGAAAAGGTGCATAGGGGAAAGAAATAAGGTAGTCCACCAACTACTGATGGGCCATAGAGATGAGAATCAACATCTCCCCCGGCTCCCCAGTTCCCTTTATTTTTTCCACAGTCCATCTCCAGCTGGAGGACATGCCATTGATTCCAGTGACTTGTCACACCCCTCAAACTGATGAGCTATGAAGCAATAAGTCTGGTATTGTCAGCTGTTTGCTGGCTGTGTCACTGGCAGACCTGGTCTCATTCTTGGACAAGCATACTGTAGGATATGTGGTATCAACAAAAGGCTTGTGAAAACACCTTCTGCCTGCAGAAGGTAGCCACAACTAGTCATTGCACATTTGTAGAATGTGATCACAGCAGCCACTGATAGCTTCCAACTGGGCAGCAGATAGCTGTGTACTTTGATCAGCTTCTGGTGTGAACATTTGCTGCAGTAGCCTGTCAAGTTAATGACTTCCTGCAAACTCAGTGTTTCTCAAAACCCGTAAAGCAAGCCAACACAGACAGAGGCACATCTCATTACAACAGTAAGCCACTGCACTAGATTACTTATGGTCAACACGGACTGTAAAAAACTTAGAAACTACAGAAGATGACAGACATTAAGACACAGTGGGCCAAAAGCCACAACAGAGTGCAGCAGCAAGGTTAAGGCTGTAAGGGGATGTCTGGCCACCTCAGCATACACCAGAACAGAAAGCAGTCCAAGACCCATCAGGATGGTTTTTGTGGTGTTCACGTACATCTGACAACTGCTTGTGGTGCACAGATCAAAGACTCATAAAATAACTCTGGTTGGATGCAACCTCCATAAGTCTTCCAGCCTGACCTCCTGCTCACAGCAAGAGTAATTAAAGGCGTAGTGTTCAAGTCGCTCAAGGTCCTGTCCAGTTAAGTTTAAAGGCTGCAAATCACCTCTGGGAAACCTGTTTTAGTGCTTAATCACTCCCACTTCCATGCTCGTAAAAATGCAACTAACTTTAATGTATTCAGTTACACACTGACAGTCCTACTGAAGACACACCAGCAGTAATTTTCAATCTTTTTCCAATTTAAGAGTCAGTTTTCCCAATAAAGGTGTGGGGGGAAAAAACATCTTGTGCTGTAGTGTAAGAACACAAGTAGTAGCGGTTGTTTCCAAGCAGTAATCTTTTGAAAAAATACCATGCTGATATAATGCCTGCAGCTTCCTCACAAAGTCAGTCTGAGACTTTCAGCCCTAAAGTCACAGTGAATGCAATTAGCTGCTTTAACCTTTCTGTGGGGAAAAAGCTATGGTGAACAGTTGTGTGCAATCCAAACCCTCCAAGAACAGCAATCAGTATTTCTATTATCTTTTCCCTAAAGTAGGTATCTGGAAAAGTTGTCCTGATCAATACTACAGGTGGACCATCTACGGTGGTAATCATTATTATGGCTAACGCCTGACCATGTGATGCTGGGTGCTCCTGAGTCACTCATTTCTTCATAGATACAAGACCAGGAAGACAGCCTGCAGTCTGGATGGCTGCTCAAGGACAAAGCTCTTCGTTGACATTGAAACAGTGGTAAGTAATAGTCTTCCTCAGACAGCAGAGTTCAGGAACAGGCATGTGCTAATGTCAAGTACCACTTCACTGTGGAAAACGCTTAGGGAGGTGTAACTCTAATCCTGACCACAACAAGGACAGGAAGCTTCAGTACCAAGGCAGTCTCTAACAGCCTAGCATTATCTGAGTCATGGAAGGAGATATGGAAACTCATTAACACTCATGAATGAGAAAGACAAGAAGCAGAAGCAAGCATGACGGGTAGCTAACTATAAGAAATCAAGACTAATACACAGAGAATTAGGCAATTAGACTGAACTCGGTGGCTGATGTTTCTTTCTCTAGATTACAAGCATTCTGCAGAGGAAAAAAAAAAAAACCACACCCAAAAAACAACCCCACAAAAAATAGCATTAACCAGTCAAGCAGAAATACTGCATGAAATCTTAGTTTATCTCAAAGCCAGCTTACACTTAGGCTATTATGTGCTTAAATATCAATACTTGAATAAATGTGTGTTATTCAAAGCAAATACAATTGGAGCTAGACAGTGATAACACCTTTGTGGTTTCTTCAATAACCTTATCTTCTGTGTCATAGACACACGGAGCTTCCAAAAACATTTCTGCGGTGCTCAACACAGCTATGCATTTTATCTCATCACTCTTAATAAAGAAACACAAAGAAAACGTGCTACAGGGACCAGGCCCTGGAACCTCCTCGTCTTCTCATGGAATGGCCCTTGGTGGCCTACAAAAATCAAGCTCTGCTTCCTCCTTCTGGCAGTTTGATTTCCCTTCTGCACAGTGGTCACATTTCAAGAGAAAATATAGCTATTTTCTTGGCATTGAGGATGACTTCTGCCATGTGGGAACAGCGTGTTCCCTTCCTGCTAGGAAAGGCTGATAACCCATTTCCAGGGTGAATGTTCTCACCACCACACAATCCTACAGAAGGCACGCACTACAATCTCCTCCAACCGTGTTTTTAACTGAACTGAATAAGCCTACCAGTATTCAGATGATCCCCAGCT
Source organism: Thinocorus orbignyianus (assembly GCA_013400375.1). Classification (NCBI taxonomy): domain Eukaryota; kingdom Metazoa; phylum Chordata; class Aves; order Ciconiiformes; family Thinocoridae; genus Thinocorus; species Thinocorus orbignyianus. Next base: position 80,270 of record VXBW01008306.1, on the reverse strand, counting down.
AATTAGGCCACATAAACAACGTACAAGGATACTTCCCTAACAATTTCCGTGGTATAAGTAGCAGAGGCATTTGCTGGAGTAGACAAAAATATTTCCTAGCACTTTCACAGAAACTTAGAAAACTTGAGTTTAATCAGGATCAGAATACTACAATATATATTAGCCCTGAATAGCAATTCAATCCTCTTGAGCACGGGTGTCTAGTACAATGGTTTAGGTGCAATTCAGGCCAAACAGCAAGAAATATGAACACAAATCAATACTTTCATCCAATTTTAAAGGTCTCGATAAGTATTCACAAGTATCGACTTGTGATTACATTTACAGTTTTAGATGGGAAAGAATGGATATAGGAAGAGACAGCACAAGGAGAAAGAAAAGACTAGTGACACTAAAGGCAGATTGGTTTTGTTTCTTCCTGACATCTTCATCTGAAGGACCATAAGAATTATATAGTCCTAAACAACAGAAAAATAAGTACAATAGATACACCTGACTGTCATTTTAGCCTTTTTCCCCCTCAAGATACTGCCTTGATAGTACACGCACACACATTTCTGCAGATAAAAAACACTTTTTGAGGACTCTACTATATTTTTACTAGAAAAATAGTTTTTATAAACTAGATTTTGCAACTCTCAGACTGGCCTATAATTTATGTCTTCACACTAGGTTGCCTCCAGAATCTTCACAAATGAGTCCAATATGTGACAGTGTTTTTTCACTTGGGATTTGGATGCTTCTTTATTTGCAATTTGGGTAAATCATATTTATTTCTAACTTTAAAGCTACCATAGCTGTTAAAGATATATTTAACAAATAACTAATAATCAAATCTCTAAAGACAATTGTATTTTGCAAAGAGAGTTACTTGCAGATGCCACAGACAGGATTTTAAACTAGTTTCCCATAGAAAGAATAAATACAGAAACTTCAGAAGTTTGCTGGCAGATTTCAACAAGTTAAGCAGCTGGAAACAATCTTCTGATTTTAATGCCATTTACAAGACATTATTTTCAGAAGACAGACTGATTGCTCCACAGACAGGAAAACTAAAACAAGATTTCACATTATTTGACAGAACTGACATAAGAGAGCCTTTTGTAAATACCCAGTCACATGAGAAAAGCTTTATTTGGTGCAAGCAGAAAAATTACTCAACTGAAGACACCAAGGTTTCACTAGTTCTACTGCTTGTGAAATGATTTGCTATAATCACCAGCAGCATTTTATTTTAGCTCAAATATTGCTATTCAATTTTTGAATTTCCCATGACTGCCCACTGATGATTTTTTTCCACCTAGTTAGGTGATATTAAAAATAAAGCCACTGCATAAGAGATGTTGCCTTTTTCTTATTTCAAGGGAGAAGGAAGAGAGTTAAGTTTTTCTGAAACAGCAAAAAGTCACTTTGTGTATTCCCTACCATTTCTGAAACAGAAGGATCTTAATCTATGTTAAAAGACGCTTCCTACACAACACATAGCTCAAAACATTGAAGAGGTCAAGAGACTCAAACTAAGTTTTAAAAAGGAGGGATTCCCTGCCTTGTTCTGATCAGCACACAAGCCAGCTGCAATATCCTCACTGAAGATCTTTCACTGATGTGGAGAAGGCAGCAGCGGTCACTAAGTGATGTTACAACAAAGAAGGGATGAAATAAGGGACTAGCTTTAAAAACCCAAACTATTAAAGTGCTTGTCCAGAATTAAGTCTGCAGTTGTGTGGCAAAGCGATCCTTCACTCCTAAATCCTCGGTCAGCCACTTACAGACAGCTCACATTTTTTCTAAGTGTCTTCAGATGCAAGTTCATTACCATTTCCAGTACTTCCCAGAATGCCCCAGTTCAGCTAGAGCTGGCCCACTCCATTTCAAACACTTGTTGCTCAACTGTGGATCACACACGACCAACAATTAAGATGTGGGTAAACAGCACAGCATATAAAACCAAATCAAACATCACATGATTAATTAAGAGAGACGAGTTTTTAATCAGGCACGGAATACAGATATTTTTAAACCCTACAACCTCAGTTCAGACAACACAGACGAAACTTCAGCCTTCCAGAGATATGACATAACCATAACCACAAGCATGCTCCAGATTATAATACTGCCAGCCGGTCTCTCTCAGCTTAGCAGATCATTTCCCAGATGACATCCACAACCTGGGCTGTTCAGCGACCAGCGGGCTGAACCGCTGTCACTTCCTGCTGACCGGCACAGCACCAGCAGTCGCTTACTCAGCTCCATCTCGCTGCTTAGAGCTGCTGACAGCTTGGCCAGCCAGAAAGCAGCAGACACATGACAGAACACAGTTACTTGAGTTCTGTTGTTATAGTTATATGTGAAGAAACTCTTCAGAACAAATGGAAGTATGCTGCGCACAAGCCGTCCACACATTTGTCAGTGTCCTACTGTAACGGAGCAAAAAATTCTCTCTGCAGAAGGAAGACATTGTGTCTTCCAGTTCCCACTCCTACCTCCAAGCTCTCAGGACACCCAAATTCAAGGCATGTAAGACTCTTCCTTTTCAAAGATCAGGGAATTTTTAGATGAAAAGTTAAAGTCTACTTTTCCATTTTGAGACATTTTAAATTAACCAAGACTCCCAAGACTAGGATGATCCTTACGCAAACTGAGCACTGTACAGATACATAGATTAATTGGTTCTGAAAACTATGGTTCGCGGTCATGCACTGAAATTGCAGATTGATGTTTCAAACCATACAGATTCAAAGCAAGAATTACGATTTTCAAGTGACCAATGGGATAAAACTGGAGCTTGAATCTCTTTTGTCCTGTTCCACTGCCTACTCAGCTGTAAGGGAAACCAGCTGCTTTGACTCAACATTCTCTTCTACCAGGAATCCATTGCCCTCATGCACGAAGGTTCTCTCTTCAGCCTTCGCCAACTATTCTGTTTTCTACACAGCATTTTTCCAGATGCTACATACTAGTTCTATATTTAACACAGGTTCTTTTAAGCAGATCCTCATACACACTTTGAACATATGAAAGTGATTTGAGAAAACATATTAGAATTCAGACCCTTACTATCCATGAAAACCAAACCAGAGTTGTTTGGTTTGTGGCGGTTCTGTTTTGGTTGGGTTTTTTTGGTTTGTTTGTTTGGTTGGTTTTTTAAGAGATAGATCTACTATAGTTCTTTACAGATTCCCTTAATGTTACACGTATCATCATGTTCACAAGTAAAAGTCTTCAGAACAACAGTTGAATTGATGAAAGAAAGTCTGTGAAACATAAGCCTCAGGAATTCCTTGATTATCCCAGCTCTGGAATATCCATTAATGAGTCCTTGAAAATGCTATTTAGCACCTACTGGTACTTCCAGGTCCAAATTTAAAAAAATAAAAATAAAAGATATGAATATTTGCTTTGCAGAGGTAAGGTTTAGGTGATTTTTTTTTTTTATGATCTTTGCCCTTGAGGACAGAAAACAATAAATAATTTTGACTTCAGATACTTTGAGAACACTGAAATAAAACAGCTTACACTGTTTTAAAACAAAAAAACCTCTCTTTTATAAGAAAACATTAACTTCATGCCAACATAAAACAAAGAACCCCCTTCAAAATATTAAAAAAATTGAGAAAAGGCTATTAAAAGTAAAACCTCTTTGAATAATAGCCTGCAACTGGTCTTGCAATTGCGTACACAACTTGTGTCCTGCCCCATAAAGCAGACTCAATCCACTTACATAAAGTTACTTAGAGATGCAACCCCCCCATGCTTTTGCTGTGCCACAACACGCTTTAATTCCTCCTCCAGCAGTTCAGCTTTGAACAGAACAGTTATGATAATTCAAGTCAAATATAAAGAAACACATAGTTGTACATTAGATTTTTTTTTTTAAAACCAACAACCGAATCTGCTGTGAAAAAAGTTATTCCCAGCTATAAATCTCAAAAAAGCAGATATACTACAGGGAAAAAATAGTAGTACTTTATGATCCCTGACTGTATTCGAAGCTCATTCCAGGGATACAACGCTAAAAATTCTTTCAGTGTAAAAGATGTACCCAATAGTGAAAGCATCAGCTCAATGTGTGGGAGACTACTAGTTTTCATTTAGTTCTGGTAAAAAATGATATTTGCATTTATTCCTCGCCAGTGCCCCAGCTTCCTCATCTGTAATGGAGATATAAACCTCCACCTCTATAAAGTGCCTTGTGAACTACTAATGAAGAAAAAAGAAATTAGGCTGCTATAGACAGAAATCCATTATTTTGGGGAGCTGTGCGTGTCTACATTATCTTTTCTGCTAATAGCAAAGTTAAATGCAGCTTACTTTCCACACCACTAGTGTTAGTTTTCTCCCCAAACCAGGCGTGGGGGGGATCACAGTGTGGGTTATCACCAAGTTCCAGTATTTAAAGGGTGGCTACAAGGAAGATGGAGACATCCTTTTTGCAAGCAGTCACATGGAAAAAGGCAGGCAGATCTTAAAGGACTCCAGAGAAGGGGACTCCGCAACCTCCCTGGGCAGCCTGTTCCAGGGCTCTGTCACCCTCACCGTAAAGGAAGTTTTTCCTCATATTCAAATGGACTTTCCTATATACCAGCTGAGGGGTAATGGGTTCCTGGGGAAACAAGAGGAAAATTTTCCACAGTGAGAACAATCAGCCATTGGAATAATCTCCCAGGGAAGTAGTGGATTCCCCAACACTGGACACTTTGCAGACTCTGCTGGACAGGATGGTGGGCCTTCTTGGCTAGACCATGATTTTGCCAAGGCAGGTTGAACTAGATGATCCTTGAGGTCCCTTCCAACCTGGTATTTTCTGATTAATTGATACTTGATAACCTGGTCACTGTTCACTGTTTTTGAAAAGGAAATGAAGATATTATTTTAACATGAGGGATGCACACTTCACACTTCTCACACAGCATATTTAACACTTGATTCTTCAGATGGAAGAATAAAAAGCACGTGAATCCCTACTTAACAGCAAGAGGAAAACTATTTTTATGAAACAAAAGTAATTTCCCACCTACCTGGCATTTCTTGTGTCTCTTCCATGGTAACCCTGACTCCTGAGCAACAAAGACCCCCAAAGTCTTAGTGCATAGACTGAGAAAATCATTGGACCACACACCAACAAACTAAAAAATATAATAATAAAAAAATCTGATGTTGGCAATAGCAGAGGAACGAGATAATCATCTGACAAAAGCAGTTTTGAAAACTAGGGATTCTATGCTGGTTCTGACACAGCCTTCAATCAGGTCATCAATCATCGCATATATCCAAGTTCTTTCATGAAGGATTAAGGCGATATAATAAAAAGTATTAGAGATAGTTTAGTTCAGCTTTTGGCATTACTACTTACACCTCATACAAACAGCATGAAGAGCTTGCCCTCAGCGATATTCTGGAGCACGTGCTCTGCAGCTCAAGATTTGTGTTTAAATTCTCAGATCAGAATGACACACCCTCAATTTCTACTCAAGCTCCCCCTGTAAAATCTGTGTTCCTATCAAAATTTCCTCTTTATTACAAAGGTAATAAGGAAGTACAGTTTTGGATGGATAAAAAAAGAGAGCTTGAGAAAGGCAATTGCTGAGTTTGCAATACTCAATTTTCACGGTGAAAAATGAAAGAGATATCACTGACCTTTGCCAAGCTACAACTTCAAAATAAAAAAGTTCAAGTGAAGAACAATTTTGAAACTCAGCTATTAACAACAGAGTTGACAATCTTCTTTCTGAACTTACTACCCGCTACCTAAAATAAACACTCAGAGGACTGCTGAAAGGGAAAGCTCCTTCCCTGGCGCCAAAATTCCTCCTCTGTAACTCCGTAAGGTGCCAGAATGTTACTTATCACAAAGGTGCCTGCCCTGCTGCGCACAACCAGAACAGCAAAAACCGTAAAGAATGTACTCATTTACAGTTAAAGTATTTATTTACACAACAAAAACATTGTAGAAGGAGGGCCATGGCAGCAGCAGGGTATATTTTTTCCACTGTACTCAACACTCTGATGTCCACGTCCAGATATCAGCTTCCAATCTAAAAAAAAGAAAAAAATCACACAACACTTATTTTTTCCTTTATTGTAGAGCTGGTAGTACAACTCCACACAGCAGTTCTAATGACCTTAGGCAGAACTGAGGAACAGAGGCAATGATACTGCTCTCAATCTTTTATTCTTAAGCATTCATGTTTGGACGGGTCAAAACAAAAGCATCCCCACCAAAAAAATAAGAAGATAATTAGCTCTCCAGTACTGCTGCGCTCCTGTTCATACCTTGGGAACACTGATCAGTAGCAATAAAAAATATGATACGTGAAAAGTTAAAAGTATGTACCAGTCTGAATTTACAGACTATATAAAAATTATTGTTTCACTCAATTACAACAACAGTACTGAAGTGGCATTAAATCTTGTGTGAGAAGCAAAGGCTACAATAAGGAAAATCAATATTTATTAGATTGATACAAGAGTTTAAAAACCACAAAGTCACACCAATAAAATTAACATGAACACAATAGTTTAAGATATTCTCTGTCCTAAAATTTTTTAAAATATTTGTTTGAAAGAACATTTAGAAAAAAACATAAGGTCTGAAACTGACCTTCACTCTTTTTGGTGAGTTTCTCAGAATTAAAGAAATACAGGAAGTTGAGCCAAAATAATAACTTTAATGAAAGAGATCTGAAGATAGCTTTACTTTTGATCCCAGTGAAAATGAAATACTGAGAACAATCCATCTGTACTGCACTGGCAGTCCAATCAGTCAGTATCATTAACCTAATCAAGCATCATATTCGAAGCATTACATGCTTCAGCCTCTGAAGTATTTTTCTGCAAGTCTCCGAGTCCATTCTAGAGCAGACAGGGAGGTTAAACATGTTCAGTGTCACTGGTTCCTGCTGCTTGGGAGAACTGGCAACAGCCTTTCTGTCAGGTCAAGTGTTTGTCACTTTTCCAAAAGCCTCCACTTATGCAATGATAAGTTATAGTGCTTTTATGACAGTATTAAGACAGCAGGTACGTTGTTACAGCCCACTAACAGAATAAAAATGTTCATTAATACTGGTTGTAACCACTAAAAAGAAAAAAAGGTATTAATGACATACTAATTAATTTTTTCAGGTGTGTAACACCTTTGGAGATGAGGTATTCCGCCTTAAAGGCACCGATGCAATGTAAATCCCAATGACTGAAAGAAGGTATCCCTGTGTCAAAGCAGCCACGGGGTTTCCAGCTTTTGTATGGATATTCCCTTCCTTTGTTATCAACTAACTACATCAATTGCTCTGAGCACCTAAACAGGTTCAATCTTAGCAAAGAAACAGAAAGCTCTTGATGTTGAATACATGAAATATAGTATCAGTCCCAGGAGTATACAGTTTAGAGAAAATAAGCTGATTATTTGGTTAAGATAGAGTTCAAGAAAAATTACACCTTACTGTAAAGACTTTATATAAGTATAGAAATAGTGTTCTCTTCCAGTTTCCTGGAAGAAATAATCACAGGAGTGAGACCTCCATAATAGTATGCTAGAGGTTCAGCATGAGGAATTTTATGAACATCAGGTTAAAGTCTGTATAACTGAGTCCTCAAAAAGATCTAGAAATAGAATTGTTTGCCAGGAACTTCAACACCGTGGTACAAACACTGATAATCTTACTACAGGAAGATGGTGATGGGGGTGTCCCAGTTCCACAGCTAGACCTTGAGCAAGCCTGGGCAGAAAATAAAAGAAATTTTCCCTTCTTGGTAGTCCAGAATCCAGTCTTGGGGGCGCATGGACTACTTAAAGAAGATGAAGCAGATGTACAGAATAAATTGAAAGGCTAGTCAACTTCACTGGTAAAAGTATTCTGTAGAAAATGCATTACTTAAAAACACATCCTTCAGAAAGAGGCCTCTGCCAGTCACCATGTGATGTGCAATACAATACAGAACTTCTACAGAATTTTGTATTAGCTGATGTGGAACTAAGTTCTCTAAATCTGCCAATCCCCACGTAAGCTTCAGTTCTGCCATAAACACTAGTGTCCTCTGAAGAATCCTACAATCGAAGCAGCAACACGTTAGTCACCTCATTTCAGGACCAGGTTACTCTGACAAACAGGACATCATGTTGGATCCATGAAGCACCCAAACACGTGACAAAACCAGCCTTGACGACGCACAGCAGGCATCCCTATTTATGGCTGGTTTATTTGGAATGAGCCCACTGAATTAGCAAAGGGCATTATGTAGACCTGCATCACAGTGATATTGTCTGTATGTGTCATCCTTGAAGAAGTCATTTACAGTGATACAGATATTGGTACTGAGTCATTTCACTGCTAGAGCAATTATCGCAGTCAGAATTGACATGCCAGTCACTATCCCGAAATCAAGGCTAACTGCACTCAGCTTCTAAATCCATGATGGAGTGTTATCTTCCTTCTGCTCTGAAGCAAAGGCTACCTGCTATGGGAAAACTGCTTGCACAGCACCAAGCATCACCAGGGGTCCAGTTCCTGCCAGCGCTGACTCATAAAAGCAGACATTGGAAAGAAATATGGCTCCAGGGGAAAGAGAAGATCACAGGACACTAGAGAGGGGGAAAAAATAAGATAAAATGAAAACTTCAAGTAAGTGTCTACAAAACTGAGGCATCTAAACATTAATAAACCTAGTGCATATAGAAGACAGAACTGAAAAGGTTCCTCAGCTCGCACCTTTACAATCCACACAGAATCAATGATTAAGGTGAGAGACCAGCACAGACAGTGCATGCAATGATTAAACTACCATTAGTTATGCTACTTCACACTCTGGAACTGCTTCTGGAGCTCAAGAGGAAAACAAATTGTTGCATCTTAAGTGACAGAAAACTGCTAAAACACTCCAGAGCGCAGCTACAGGGAAGATTCCTACAGACCTCAGCACATCCCTGCAGCCTCTGAAGATGCACAGAACTTTTTTTTAAGAAAAGACATACGAAACTTACAAAATACTCATCAGAAAAGAAAGCTCTAGACAAGAATTTATTTTCTTGGTAGTTCAGCACTCAGTAATCAAGTAGAATGAGTGAAATACAACAACCCTTAAGGTCACCCCTGCTGTACCTAAAGCAGTCTGTAGAAGCACGGCTACAAGTTTGCCAGATATCCTTACCAGGAGGCAAAACAGTTTTTCTTTTTCTCCTGAAATTGGAGAAGAAGATTGGGAACCTTATGAGCTTGTGTTCACAGAATGTCAGATGCACTTGATAATGTGTCCACAGCAGTAGGTTGTTACTTCCACAGGTGCACTTTCATCTGCTGGAAACCTAGCCAGATGCATTTTCTCAGGTTTCCAACACCAATTTCTAGGAGCAGAGAGGCAAGAAAAAAATTTATTGCTGGCAGGAAAATCAGGTTTGACTCTGGTGTGATGTCAAAGAGGACAGTTATGAGAGCAGCAGTAGAGCTCACCATTATTCTGTGACATACACAGAATCATAGAATGGTTAGAGTTGGAAGGGACCTTAAAGATCATTGAATTCCAACCCCCCTGCCATGGGCAGGGACACCTCCCACTAGAGCAGGTTGCTCAAAGCCCCATCCAGCCTGGCCTTAAACACTTCCAGGGATGGGGCATCCACAGCTTCTCTGGGCAACCTGTTCCAGTGCCTGACCATCCCCACAGGAAAGAACTTCTTCCTAATATCTAATCTAAGTCTCCCCTCTTCCAATATAAAACTGTTATCCCTTGTCCTATCACTACACTTCCTGACATGCTATTGGCAACACTAGAACAGACAGCTCACTTCCATCTCCCCATTCTCAGTGCTACAGCTGCTTTCATCTCCTGGCAGCTTTCACCAGTTATGCAAATATTAGTAACTAGGACCATGGGTACTTTCTGGATCTGGTGGCAAGCGGTACAAGCAGAATGCACACTTGCACACAGCAACTGCCTCTCTCCTCCCAACACAAATCGGGTAAGGATGGCCCTACCCATACCATCCATTAGGAACTGTGTTTACACCATTCTGTTCCAAAGAGCATACTCATTAATTTGGGCGAGTACTGGCTAGCATTACCCAAAACTGTTGCAGTAAGCATGCCAACAAATAAAACACCACGGTCAGTCACAGAACAGTGCCTGAGTTCATGCTACTGCCCTACTTATGTTTGTTAGCATCAAATTGTTAGCACAGCTGGCTGACAGACCAGAGGTGAGAGAAAGGACAAGATGCATCCTTCTGCCACTGAGCTTCAATGTACCCTAGGTGGGTGTCTCACATTTTCAGCCTGTCAGTTCTGGTTGTCAGGGAGAGAAAGGTATGGTCCAGACAGGTATGGTCAGTGTGAGGGACGGACCCTTTGGTTACACAGTGTGAAGCTTGGAGCAACAGCAGCAACACTTGCTCAATAAAAAGCCCTCACCTAAATGATATGAACAGAGGGCAGAGAAACAGACAGGATTTGTTGCTTACAAGCAGTGAAGGCCAGAAACATTCAAAGAAACTGTTAAGGAAAAGTCTCAATGAAAAACTGAAGCACTGAAAGACCACATAAATGGCATAAAAAAGATGAAGTGAAAACCACGACATGGAATAAGATCTACATCTTCTAAAGAAACATTCAGCATCAAATCCATCTCCATTCATCCTACCAAATATAACTGTAACGCACCTCGGTGTGTTGCATCTTCATACATGGTTGAACTAAAGCAAGGAAGAGTACGCTCTGTGCACATACAGACCTAGTCACAGTCTCTTGAATACATAAATATTGGCACCTGAATATGATACGGGCAAATCTCTCCAAGACAAAACTAAAATAAGCTATTTTAAAAAAAATAGATAAAAGCAGTTTGTTGAATCATTACCGAGTTCTAGAGATCAAGTGTAACCAGCATTTTCTGTTGCAATGACACTTTTAAACCTTGTATAGTTTTAAAGTTCCAGCACACAAACTGAGAACAGTGCTAACAGTACAGCATGTCTAAAAAGGCTAACATTCTTCAAGAGAGAAATTATAACACCTATTCTACAGCTGAAAAATACTGGTTGATATAAAATTGCACAAAATTAAGCCTCAAGTCCCTATATTTTTGAAACTGTTAATTGCCAGGTTACTAAAAATATAAATACTATTTCTGTGTGCCCAGTTATAAAATGAATTTCATACCTGAGATACTCTTAGTTACAGACTAAAAGTAAATAAAGAAAAAAATCTCTGCACTTTGTTTATTAGAATCCACTGCTTCCTTCTTTGAAAACGCAAGGGGAAGCTTTTGCCTGTGGTATTGCACAGAACACATACCACTACAGGATGTTCATAGTTTTCTTCCTCTTTTCAGTTAACCGCAAAAAATCAAGCAGAGTTTTACAGAAAGGAGCCCATTTGGATGCCTTTGTGTATATTTAGTGTCATAAGCCAAGTGATGTTTCTATTTGCTTTGGCTGACTGAGGGGGAGTAAAGGAAAAAAATGTCTACTTACAAAGAATGACCACATCTTAGCTGTGCTCAGAGAGAGCTGTCACATGGTTAGAGGAGCAGGAAATAACTTACAGTTCACTCAAAGCAAGACTAAGCAATTCTGTGGTTTCAAATCTGAGCCTGTAGAGTTGCTGAAGCTGTATCTTCCAGTATACAGTTTCTTAATATAGCAGCTTACGAACTGGAGAGTCTGGTCCTCCCTGGAGAAGCAGCAGTGGAGGGTGGAGCAGTGCAAGAAACCCAAGGAATATCACACTCTGGTTTTTGCTTGCCCCTCTCCTATCTACCAGAAGTTCTCTTTCTATAGCAACATGAACAATGACTTTGGTACAGTGAGGATAAGATAGGAGAGAAGCATCTAATGGCCAGACTTCAGGCTGAAGTGCACTCTATATAAGCAGCAGCAAACAGCTGGTTGGCAGAGACTGTCTCCTCATCTCTTTCCTCATAAAATGCTCTGTTGTGTTAGAAAAACACAAACCATGTCTATCCCAGCACTAGGTAAGGGGACGACTACACGTTTCACGAGATACAAAGTTCATCAGCAAGAATAAAGCACTTGTGGAACTGGGAAGTAGGGTGGTAGAGGAGTGGAGGGACGAATGGTGAGGAGGAGAGACACTTCTACCTGGAGATCTTTGTGCAGATTATAGATGCAGCAGCTGAGGGGAGAAAGGAAGACCCCAGAAGCACTTGAGGTATATGACAGAAAGAGGAAATAAAAGGAGACAAACTTTTTGCTAGGACAGAAAGACAGAAAAATTGGTAAATACATAAATAGTAATTAAAATAAAAAGGGACATGTGCTAAAAGAGTGCAAGGAGACCCCAATGAAAGCTGAGACACAAAATTCAGAGGACAGAGGTCATTGTGCAGAACTTTAAAGCAAATCAGCAAGACTGCACTTAAAAAGGAAGTAGTGGTTAAATTGATCCCTAAAATATCATTACCAACTATAAAGTAATCTGCTGTATAAAAATCTTGAGGCTTTACTTTCTACATAGAAACTAAGATTTTTTTTTTTTTTAAGTCAATGAATTATTGCTTCTGTTACAAAACGTACTAAGAAGGCTGTAAAACCTCTCTTACTTTCCTTTATCCCCAACACAGAAATATATTAAGACAACAAATTAACACAAATTTCTTTTGTTTTCCACAAATCACAAACAGGTAAATAAATCCCTTGGCTGTAATACTGGGGTAGGGGGGTGGGGGAGAGCATTTACAATTTACTGCCAAATTCCCATATTCAAATATTCTTGTTCATCAGCCTAGAGAGCAAGACAAGTACTAGGTCTTGCTACTAAATACTTAGAGAATGCCTTTTAGGAAACCATATTTTATCTTAACATTACTGGTAAATAATTGCACCAAGTGCTGCCTGACTTTTGAGAAAAACATCATCGATAACACTTGAAGTAAATGCACTTTTAAAAAGTTTTTGCTGTCTTCAATGCAAGAGTTATCTTTCCATAATTAAGAGTTCAAATGATGCAATAGAGTTTTCTTAGCTCTTCAAAGAGGAGAAAGCCATATTTTCTTTTGTTAGGCCAGTATTTCTCAAATTGCAGGCATAGAACCCCTGCATGCAAAATATGCTTAATGAGCAGAGCTATATTCCTGTATGACTATACTGCTGCACAGAGGCTAATTAACACGGGGGGATAAAGGCAAAATAGCACATTCACTTTGAAGAGAGATTAGATGAATGCAGGAGAAGTCTGAATTACACAAAGTTCTGAAGGGGAAATTGGTGTGTGAAACCATCTTGCAGAAATGGAAACACCTATGACCTTGATTAGCAAACCTTTATGTGATCTTCCAGCTTTAAGCTAGACGCACCAGAGAACTGGAAAATGCATTAACACTGTTTCTCAGCAAACTTAAAAGAAAAAGGCTGCATTAGAGTGAGGATTTTAAGGCTAGTCAAATAAACAGCACAGGGAAAATAATTGCAATAAGGTGGGGATGCATGAAAGCAAGTGCCCAAAGTGAGCTGCGATCTGCAAATCTGCCAGTATGTTGCAGAGCTCTGTGGCAACAGCTTCCTTGCCAGCAATAATCTCCACAGAACACTAAGTCTACAGGAACTGAGTAATTCATTTAATGAACTCCTTCCAGAATCATATATTCTTAACACAGGCACTCTAATTTGAGATGCCAAATGTGTCACTCACTGCATAAACACAAAGAGGTGTCAGGAAAATTGTCTACCTTTAACTCATGGGTAGCTGAAAATACACTATTGAATTTGAAGAGTTAAGCAAGCGATCAGCTTTCCAAGAAAGCGTTTCAGTGACTGTTTGCGTGACATCTCTTCTTTTTCCATTTGGCCCTTATTGCTCCTGTCGTGAGAAGATCACAGCACATTTCAGGATATTAGAATTTAACTGGAACTATCCCTGAAGGTAACTGTTTACCTACCGTACCCATTTTATTGGTTATCCAGGCATAAACAATATGTCTGGAAGCCCTACCCAAGCAAATATGTCGAGAAACAAAACTATCTTGTACAGCATCTGACTGAGTAGAATGCTACCACCCTGGTAGAGTGGTCTGTTTAAAACCACCCATGAAGATATCCACTTTGCATGATTTACTGTTACAAGGCAAACAAACTGGCCAATAAAAAAAAATAAAATAAAATAAAAATCCCTCTGTGCCCAAGCAACATACAATGCCAACCTTTCTTGAAGAAACCATACCCTAACATACCAATAAGCAACTCCATCCAGTGCCCATGACACATTTTTGTTACTTCCTATGTTTTATTATCTGGGTATTAGGTCATGAAACCGTAAGTCTCCTGCACTATACTAAATTTTATTTCTGTACTGCAGATTCCTCAAGAGACGAGCCTATGAAACACACTTACTGGAAGAGAGGACACCATAAATCTTACCAGGCTGCTTTAAACGAACGGCAAACTTTCTTTGACAAACCGAGCACTTAAAAGCTCAGCAAACCCCATCTCCACTGCAGACAGCTCTGCCTAAAAAAGGTCAATGAAAGAACCAAACTTTCTGTCATGTTGGTTAACAAAGTTCCTAGATGATGCTCACTCATCGCACTCAAGCCACTTCAACACTTGACTGCGTTCAAGCACTGAGCCGCCCGTGGCAATCGCTGCCCTTGCTGGCACTACTTGCCAATGACGGCAGTAAACAAGTTCTTAATTCCTGCACTACTACAGACACTAACAGTAGAGCGATAACGGTCACAAGAAGCTCTACAGAAATGACAGGGAAGTTTTTTCAGGCAGAAATACCAGAACTCCACTGATACACAATTCAAGATCTGAAGTTAGAACGTTCTCCATTATTACCTTTTTACCCTGAAATTGCATGGCGCAAGATGGATCGTACACGCTCTACTTGCCACAAATTGGGCTTATACTAAACCCCTGAGAACCTCAGAAGAAATATTCATAGAGGAAACATTCTAGTGACAACATTCAAATAGATATTTACAAATAGATAACACAGAGAAATCACATCAATTCTTCATTAAAGGAGGAAAAAAAAATATCTTTTCCATTTACTCATTTGCATGAAATAGTAAACTCCATCTTTATCTTTTAACAAGAAACTACCTCTTCATTAGGTGTCTTCCTAAACAAGTGGTATCTAGACATCTTGGAGGATATCTTGTAGTCAAAACATGTCTGTTCCTCTGAACCTACAACCTTGCACTCCTCTAAATTCCTCCACCTGATTCTTAGCTGCAAAGAGCTGATAAGTTACAACACAACAGCTTGTGACTACAAATTGTTTTCATCCTGTTGCGTCTGTACCCTATGGGATTCCACAGGACGTTATCAGGAGCATGAGTGGTATACTTGACCAGCTGATTAACCACAGAGATGCTAGGAGACTTCTGATGCTTGACTACCTCCAAAACAGTAGCTCAGAAGAGAATGCAAGAGCACTGAAGCCCTAATAGAAGGTGGTACTTGTTCCAGGCCTGTATTACTAGACTACCTTCTGTTCAGCAACACGTAACGCTCCGTAAGAGAGATACAGAGTGACTGCAATGTGATGCAGGACTCATCTTGCATGCCAAGACACAAATTTACGTGTCTAGCACATGAGCTACAAGCACGGTCAGGAGAGATGTAACCACTACAGTCACTGAAGCAAAGACATAAATCTAGCTGATAATTTTAAGTTTCTATTTTAAGGTAAGTTGAATTGGGGATTTAGGCAACAGCCAGTGATGTCTACTGACAACAGTGGGATTTTAACACCTAAATTTTCTGCCTCTTACTCCTGAACCGAATCCAACACTTTGAACTGATGCTTTGTCTCACATTCAGCTACACAATGTAATGCCTTGTAGAGTGTTCAAGTGTGGTCTCAAAATACTCCTCATCCATGGGCAAACAATCCGTTTACAGCTCAGTGTGCTACCTTAGCTTAATAGCAAGCTATGAGGAAAACAAGCCTGAGGGACACTTCAGAATAAGTAATCCTGCTGTAGATATATGGAGGCAGTCTGAAGATGATGGCTTAACCACTTGCTTTGGAGAGTCTGATCTGTCTCATTCCTGTGAAAATCAGTTTTGGAGGTCCAGGTTGGGTTCAGATGAACTGTCAAAATCCAATGTAATTCCCTCTAAGGAAGATTATTGCTGACCAGTTGTTTAGGGCAGTGACTCCAGTGGATACCAGTGAGGCATCTGAAGATGCGACATGTCTTTTGATAGACCAGAACAGACCTCAGAAGAAATCCAGACTTAACTCTCAATATTATTCTGTTCCACAAGACCCTATGCCTTTACACTTTGTCTTTTCCCTCTGTATCTCATTTAAAAACACACGTGAAGATGAGATAACCACCACTGAACTGATGACTCAGTTCTTCGTATCTGCTCAAGAGATAACTCAAACTACAATCTCAACCTTTCCTAGATGTGCAGATTGCAGCATAAACTCAAACTGAAGAGTCCCAACACTTCTCAGCCACATGAAGCTGCCCATTACTCAGACCTGTAGTCCACCTTCAAGTCTTATTTCTTTCCATTTTCATATGCACAAGTAATCTTGTAAATCCTTTCTTGATAAAACCTTTAATTCTTATCAATTAAGAGTTATTAAAACAAAAAAAAACAAACCTGAATGGCAGTTACCTCAACTATTACTGCAATCTGTCCTTTGGCTCTGACATACAATTTTATTCTGGTCACATGCACTTTAAAAGCAGCCAAAACAGTTTTCTTAGTTTGCTGCTGTGTCACTTATCTTTGTGCATTCTTTACCAGTTCCTGTTTACCACACCAACCATAGCAAGATGTTGAAAGTAACAACCTATTCCTAGCCTTACTCAATACACTTTATCCATAGTGCCAAGAACCACTTTTAAGCAGTATAAAATATCCATACTCCCTTACCTCCTTCTAATGCTATCAAGAACACACTTCTCATGTTTTCTTTCCTAAGACCTTTCACCCATATAGAATTATTTCTACAGAATAAACTAGTTTTTTCCATCAGTGACATTACTGACCAATATTAATCATGGAAACCATAAAAGCACCTTCTTTCTAAAAAATTATTAATGGGACATCCAGCGTTTGCTTTTCCTTACAAAACTCATTCTTACTTTTTTTGACAAAATTAAAGTGATTGATTTATAACTAAGATGATTTAAGCAAAATTTTCCAAGTTTGGTATAACCATGAAAATATTTCATTAATATTCACAAAAGTAATCTCATAGCTCACCTTTGCATAAGTTTATAGAGACTTTTATTTCCACATTAGGATAGAAAAAGTTGTTGAAAAATTTCTACATATATTAAATTTTATACCTGACCTAGATAATAAGTGTCATGTACCTGACTGAAAACTAGTTACATGCCTAAATAACAATGAGAGTCCTAAAGGGCTACCTTATCCTGGATACTTACTGCAAGCAGTCCTACATTTGGATTCATATTTCAATCAAATTAACTATAGCTGCAGCTGTGACTATTAGCCAGTGACTTGGTTTTGAAAACCTCACCTGTCATGGGCAAAGGTATTTTAATTGCTTATAAATTCAGATAAGCATTTTACAGCTTAGCAAGCAGTGTGGAAAAAGGAAGTAAAAAAAAAAAAAAAATCAGTACCCTTCTGTACATGCATTTGCCTACTAGTTAATAAGATTCCCAAAGTATCAGCAATAGTCCAGAAAGTGGTATCAACCTCAGCAATACACACAGTGACGGATCTCCACCACTTCCCCCACTCACAGGTAATCTTTATGTTTACCAGTCATCATTACTTAAGATTCCACTGAAATTATGTCAGTACTGGAATTCATAGGTTGTGAGTACTCAATCAAAATTAAGCTACTTGATAAATTCCTTTGCTTTTCCTTAGAACAAAAGTAGACTAGCTGAATCCTCAATGTTATTTCAAAGTAGCTGCCTTGTTATCAGTGAAAAACAGAGTCAAAGGAAAGATTGTTGAAATAAATCAGGTCCAGAGAGCCACATGCTTTCTTAACCAAGCCCCTCGGGACTGATACCAGCACTATGCCCTCTGTAAGAGCACTATAAATTATTACTACAAAAAGAGTATCCAAGATTATAGTTTAATGTCTCAACTGTTCCTCCAGCATTCATTTTGCTAATAACATAAAACACAAGGTCAAGTAAAACATAACCTAAAATTGTGTTGATATGGTAGATGCACATCACACCCGCATCCATGCCCCACACTGCCAGAAACACCACCTGCAGAAGCCAGGTAGCACAGACAATTGAGCGGATGGGAAAGCAGGCTTGTAGCATCCTCTGAAACTCACAAGATTTTTCCTTTCTTGAAAAGTACCGTTTACAGTCTTAAGTTTCACTAATAAATAATTTAAACATGGATATTATGAGATCAAATATCACGTATATTACAGCAAAAAGTCATTTATCAGCACAGCATGCCAACATTAAGTCAGGCTAGAAGGCCAAGAGTACCAAGAGTACTACTGGGCTCTGCCAGACAGACACTGTGGATTCAAGTTAGACAGCCGAAGCTGTTCCCATCTCCAGATGCCCATTCCACGTCTCCAATAGACATTGCCCTTTATGGGATGGAGATGATGGATCTGCTCATGAATTAATTTCTGAACTGTCACCATTTTTGGCTCATGTCACAGCCAAAAAGACCCCAGTTAAGTATCTCTAGAGCTTCAACACTCAAGTCCTCAAGACTGAACAGAGAACCTCAATTACAGCGAGATGAATCTATGCTTAACCTAGAGAACATATAGGGCTGAGGAAAAAGGGGAAGAGAATGGGCCACAATTAGAAACAGCTCAACTGGACTCAGTGAAAATGTCAAGAATGTGTAGTTTCAAGGAAAATACAAGCAAGTCCTGTCTATGAAGCTATCAACCTGTCACAAATTGTGTGACACCCAGACACTGTGAAGAATATTTACCTCCAAAGGCTGCTTCCAATGTGCTATTTATGCAGAAAAGTTGAGAGCCTGAGTAGGTGAGTGTTACAGCCAAGCGTAACAAAAACTGAAAGCGTGTTCACTTGACAAGAAAATCCAAGTTGTAGAAAAACAAACTGGAAATCAACTTACACACAAAAATTCACGCATTATTTTTAAAATTTACAGAATTTTTTTTATAGTTTTTGCCAGAGAGCTAAAGAGTCAAAACATCTGCCTAAAAGTAGTTCAATTAATTGAAGGTGTTTCTAAACAAATTATTATTTTTCAAAAAACATGCTTTCTGGTCACACCTTCTGGCCCATTTAGCTTAGTTGCTGTGATAGCATCTTATTTAACCCACCCCAATGTAAATATCGCCTACTTCCTGTTCAGTTACTACATCTTAGGCTTTCCTCACAACACTCAGTTGATCAACAATGCCATTTCAAAGTCCAAAGAGTTATGTGGAACCATTATGACCACACGGATATCCTGCTTTAAATCACGACTTAAGTTTATGGAACGGTCTTCGTAGCGTTACAGCAACACACAGAGTGACTGACATGAGTACAGGAGGCAGTGGACACAAAGCACCAGAGCACAGCCAGGTGACATAATTTTCAACGGCTTCCAAGTGTGTGCTTGTTTTTTAAAAATAAGCTTTTTTAAATTTTTTTTTTCTAAAGGCTGCTTCTTTTCTAAAGAAAGCGTTTAACTTTTGAAGCCTTCAAGCAGTTCTTTAATACAGGTAAGTATGGCTTTAACACAGTTCGACATTAACATGGTAGAAGGTACTCTGAAAACGAAGAACTTGCCAACATACCTGACAACACATTTACAACAAGGCTTTTACTTTTAACCATTTTGTTGCCATTATGTATATATAAATATATATACTTATATATGTATGAGAACACTCAAAGATGCAGGATTTGAGTATTTGAGTATGTGAACCTGCTGCTTACACTAGGAGAGCACAGAGCAGACCCAGGGCTGGCCTAGCACCGACACGACCCTTCCCACAACTCCATCACCGCTGTCCTGCTGCTCCGCAGGTGCACCTGGGGCTCAGTCCTGAGCAACTGGACCTTTGCCACCCACACCGCGGCTCTCCCCGGCTGCCCCGTTACCCTCGCAGCGCAGGGGTCGCTGGCAGGGCAAGGGCAGGGCTAAGCCCCCCC